>VYZT01024108.1:315277-384912 GCA_013400735.1 Pomatostomus ruficeps | reverse complement strand
GGGAGCTAACGGGCTCCGCCGGCCCTTTTTTTTTAATGGACTCGGCCGCTGATTGGCTGAGCGGCTGCAGCAGCGGCATCTCCCATTGGTTCCTCTCCGCCGGGGGCGAGACTGGCACCCGGATCGCGGCTGTGATTGGCTGTCGGGGGAGCGGAAGGCGGGCGCGTCCGAGAGAGGAAGGGTTGTTTGGCGCCTTGGTCTCGTGCCAGTCCCCACCGCCCGCGCTGCCGCCCTCTGATTGGTGCGCTCGGGTTGGCCCCGCCCCCCTCGCGGCCCCGTCCCCGCCGCTCCCCCTGCTCCCGGTGCCCCCGGGAGGGGACACTCCGGGACACCCCGGGGACACTCGGGGGACACTCCGGGGGCTCCCCCACCAGCAGAACCGTCCTGCGAGGAAAGCGGCCACGCACCGCCAGCGAGCTGCAGGTCGCGCGGCTTGCGCTGCCTCTGGGAGGAGATCCGGGCTGCACATCCATCTCCAGAGGCGCGAGACAACGTGAGGAGGCTAAAAAATTGGAATGGGAGTAACTTTTTCAAAATCACCCACAAAATCATCTCTAAAGCCTGTGCCTTCCCCTCCTCAACCTGCTATGCAAGATTCCCTCTGTGCCTGGACTTCTCCCAAAAAACGCATCCTCGATGTAATCCCGTGTCCTGCACCATCACCTAGCAAACAGTTTGGACACAAACTTGGACTAGGCAACCTGAAGAACCAGACCCGCCAGCTTAGAGAATGACAGTGCTGCTATCTGTAATATTCTGTGCAAATTCGCACATTAGTCCGTAAAAACTAGCAATATCAAAATGCTCCCACACCAGTTGCTTTATCAGTTCAAAGCAGGCACTGCACAGATACGAGGTATTCCCTGCTTGTGGTCTGCAGGAATATGAGATCATAAAAGCAGAGATTCATTTAGGTTGGAAAGAACATTTAAGATGTCCTGGAAGTTATCTGGCACAGTTTGTGCTGAAATCTGTTGTTTGGGTTTTTGCTGGAGGTTTTGTTTAGCACTTTGCCTGAGAGTGGAGATACCAAAGCGACTGTTTTCCTGGTGTTTTTCGTGGATGCAGAAACACCAGGACACAATTGACTCAAATGAAAAGGAGTGACCCACCCCACGCCTCTTCTCACCCCCTGCTTAGGCTGGCCTGGGGACAGGCGGCAAGGCAGAAGTAACAGTAACACAGAACTGGAAACACAGGACAAAATAGGAAAGTGTATATTGAACACCTGACTCTCTGAGTCTGCCCTGTGCTATGCTCTCCACCCCCTTTCATCATGCACATCCCTCAGCCTCTGTTTTTCAAAAGCTTTGAGCCATGTGATTTCTGATCTCTCAAACTCAGCCTCAAAAGCGTAAAACACTGGCTGCCATCACAACGTGCACCCTGCTTCTTCCTTGCTTGAGCCCATCCTACACACATTCTGCCTTCAGCTGCCAGTTCGCTGCCCCAGGGAGCACCTATGATTATTATGTTTGTAAAGAACTTCCTGGAATGGATCCCACTGTTTGACAAGACACTTCTAGACCCACTGTGAACAACAGGAGAATAAATCCATGTTTATGGTGGGTGTAACTTCCTTAAACAACAAATGAAGAACAGTTTGACTTGCTGTCATATAGGTTTGATTGAAAAGACAGTAGTGTATATTTGAAGTACTATTAATCAAGTGTTAAAGCTTCATGCCCAGTGTTAGCCAGCAATTCCAGAAATAGTTTTATAACACATTGACGGAGCAGATTGAAGTTCTGTAAACATTTGCTTTATCTTTCACGTTTAATAGTTTAACCATGGAAAATTGAAATAGACGTAAGGGCTTTTCTACAGTTAAGTGACCTGGAGTACTAAAGAGTTTCTAAAAGACAATAAAGGAGTTGGATACAGAGCAGCTTCAATAGAACATACAATTCCAGCACTGCTGATGGCAAGGTGAAGCTGTTTATCATAGGTAGTAAGGACGGATTTCTGAAGTGGCAGAGAATTGTGAAACTCTGCTACAACTCTAAGTACAAGAATAAAAACAAACACAAGCAGTGAGGCTGCAAAAGGAACATTTTGCTAAGAAACCACAGGAAGTGGCAGGTAATGGCAAAGACCAGTATTGTCATCAGTCTTACCCTCTTGGAGATCAAATGTTGTAAATCACTTTTTCCGCAATACAGGACCAAGCCTGTGTTGAAACAGGTCAACCAACATTTATTATCATACCTTTTATTAAGTTGTTGTAGTCGACTTACTAATAGCAGATCATTACCCAGACAGTAAATTCAGTTATTCTATCCTGATTCACACGTCATCACTCATCATTACTCAATATGGGAGGAAAAGCTGATCACCGTTGTTTTCTCAGATACACACTGATGTGCCACTGGCTTCAGGGTCAATGCTCAGAAAGAAATGGGAAATATTTAAAGGTTTTCATTGTTTTTCCTGGGAGAACATAGATACTGAAAAAAGTTAGGAACTGGTGGAAGGTGTTATAAATAAATGCGTGAAATTCGTGCTCAAATATGTAATACCAGAATATGTATTAAAGTCAAGCTATAATCAATGTTAAAACAAGCATAATTTGACCTTGGAAAGCCAGCAGCCGCACTCAGGAGCCAAACCGTGCATCACAAAACAGAGCTACAGAGAATGGCAGCTCATCAAGAGGCTTCTGCTATCTACGTTTTTCGGAGAAGACTTCCCGGCAGAGTTAATTGATGTAATCACCGAGAACCCCCTCCCAGCGAGAGCGTTAATGTCCGAATCAAGACCCAAGATAAGGAACATCAGCCAATGTCCCCCGGTGATGAAGGATTAATCAAGGGCAGGATACGTTTTGTCCACCCCGATTCCATGAATAGCATCTTCCTTGAATATGCTGGGTGGCAAAGACAACACCCAAGATCCGGACTATATGAGCAAAACTGTATAAAAGTGGACTGTTGGAGGCAAACGGGGTGAACAGTCTGGTGCGATAGAGATCAGACTTGTGTTCACCCAGTACCAACCCCGGGCTTGGTGCTGTTCTTTTCGATCGTGGCATTGCGTGTTCGAATCCTCGGACACAAAATAAATTTTATACGTGTTTTAATTTGAATTGGGCTTTTTATTTATAACAAAGGGATAAAGCCCTGTCTCATGTGGAAATGTTCTGATATAGGCAGCCATTATTCTTTGCACTGCAAATGTAAAGGGGACTGCTGAATGCTATGAAGTTTAGTGTTTTTAAGTAGAAAAACACTTATTCGTGAAAGCAGAATAAGAATGTTTTCTTTAGACTTGTTACCAAAATACACTAAGTTTAAAATTTTTTATTTTGTTTCTTTAGTAAGGCTTGGCCAGACTTTGCCTTGGGAAGGAATTTCCTTTGTTTTGTTTTAGGAGATAGGCTTAACATCTCAACAGGCTGGGAGCAGCACAAGAGATATGCAAGAGATAACAACCATCAAGGGCCATCAGAGGCTGTTAACAAACCATCAACCCAAGACTATACCCCAAGCAGAGTGGGAGACACCTATTCCAGGAAAGGACTGATAAGAAAAATCGAAAATGGAAATCTAATCAACATCGAAGATGAAGAAATTCGGACTCAGTGGGAGCCTGAATACTAGGGGTTGCTTAACTCTGTACCAATGAACTTTAAAACAACGTATCTCTATGGGCTTTGAGTGTATAAAACTTAGGGGAAATTTCAGCAAAAAGATGTGTGTTTGGAATATTCTTCCTTGGCACATCCTGGCCGGAAATAAAGTAATGCCTGATTCTCTATCACTTTGTTGGAAACGGTATCTTTTAAAAATTTCTATTTCTGTTTCTTTAGTAAGAATTGGCTAGGTCTTGCTTTAGAAACGAATTTCCTCCGTTTTGTTTTAGAAAGATAGGTTTAACATCTCATCAAGCTAGGATGATGCACGGGAGATATGCAAAGAACATCAACGACCATCCGAGGCTGATAATGAACCATCAACACAAGACAATGCCCTGAGCAGAGCGAAACCACCTATTCCGGGAAAGGACTGATAAGAAGTATCACAAAATGGAAATTTAATCAACACCGAAGATGAAGAAACTCAGACCCAATGAGAACCTGGATACTGGGGTTTACCTCATTTTGTACCAATAAGCTTTGAAATAATGTGTTCCTATGAGTCTTGAGTGTATAAAACCTAAGGAAAACTTCGGGAGAAACATGTGTGTTAGGAATATTCTTCCTGGGCACATCCTGGCCAGAATAAAGTAATGCCTGATTCTCTATCACTTCAAATATAGTGTTAGAGGGTTTTTATTTTCTTCCCGGGTTTCGGTGACAACTTCAAATATAGTGCTAGAGGGTTTTATTTTCTTCCTGGTTTTCGGTGACAGGCTGGTTTCCTCTGACTGAATCATATACCTGAGCACAAAGCCAGAAGCATAGCAGCACCTCACATGGACATGTCTGAGCCAAGCCCGTGTAAACTCATCAGGGTGATGTACTCTTCCAGGCACTTCCACACTCAGCATCCTGCCTGGAGTTGCCTCAGCTGCTCTTTGTTCCCTTCATCACCAATTTGCCTGTGGTTTTGGCGCAGCCACAAATTACAGTAGAGTTCAGATACAGACATTTCCTGGCATTCCTGGTTTCCTTTCCTTCCATCCTTCTGAAGAATCTCTCCCCTTCTCACCAATTCCCAGAGGTTCTCAGATCAGATACTCCCCCGCTGTGCGCTGCAGGAACCAATTTACACCTCCTTTACCCAGCAGACACTGATACCTTGACATGCAGCTCATGGACCAGAAGACTAAACTTTCCTTTAGATGAACTTCTGGAGAGAATATTTATGGTACCACTTCCAATTGCAATAACAGTTTAATCAGTGGAGAGGGTTTGTATCTCAAGGTTGTGAAGTATTTCTGCTTTTCAGAGACCGCTTCATCCAGGGAATTGTAACATGGAACTCAACTAGCACACCAGTTCCTTTTTTTGACTGGATGAAAAGCTGGCAGCACTGCACTGATGTGTCAAGGGGACACAGTCTGTAGAAAATATCTGTCATGGATTTCTGTACATAATAATTAATATACATTTACTAATGACTACATAGTTTGCTCACTTAACACACACTAATGATTCTCCTGGCATGCATACCCATTCCCACAATCATTTTCATGAAAAACTTGAAATCAGTCTAGGTCAGTTACATTCCATCTATTCTATTCCCTACCTTTGTTTATTCAATCATTTCAAAGTTGTGAGTGCCAGGACTCTCAATACTTGAAGTTTCATAGGCAAGAGCTGTGTAACCACACACACAAAATTCCTTTGTCATGACCACAAGGAACAATCTGGTTTATAGCTTAAGTAAATTAAAAATGGAAATGGCCTTCACCTGTGGCTGCTTCAGCAGACCTCTATGATGTTAACATTCACCAAAGCTAATTCCTGTCCTTGGTGCTCCCTTTCTGTGGAGGCTGTCTCTGGGTAAACTTCCTGTTAATCACTGATTGTTTCTGCAAAGATGAATCATTCTTCACACAAAGGCCAAACACAAAAAGAAAAGATGAGGGGCAATCCACTGCTAGCAGGCAATGAAAAGGACTTTCCTTCAGCATCTTGTCACTGTTTCTCTGGCTTTTTCTCCACAACATGAACATGTTGCTTTCAGCAACAGAAATTTTAGTTGGTGGGTTCAGTTACTTAACCAAGTTGCCAGACGTCTCTCATCTTCCACTTACATGTTATGCTGTGACCAAGCTCTTTCAAAGATGTTTCTTTTTCAGAGATTGAGGGAATCCCTGAATCAGCCTTAAATATTATAATTCTTTTACAATCAGAGTTCTGATTGTTGGAAACTGTGTATCTTTAAAAATTTTCTATTTCTGTTTCTTTAGTAAGAGTTGGTTAGATCTTGCTTTGGGAAAGAATTTCCTCCGTTTTGTTTTAGAAAGATAGGTTTAATAGCTCGTCTGGCTGGGATGATGCACGGGAGATATGCAAAGAACATCAAGGATTATCAGGGGCTGATAATGAACCATCAACCCGAGACAATGCCCTGGGCAGAGCGAAACCACCTATTCCGGGAAAGGACTGATAAGAAGTATCACAAAATGGAAATTTAATCAACACCGAGGATGGAGAAACTCAGACCCAATGAGAACCTGGATACTAGGGTTTACCTCATTTTGTACCAATAAGCTTTGAAATAATGTGTTCCTATGAGTCTTGAGTGTATAAAACCTAAGGAAAACTTCAGGAGAAACATGTGTGTTGGGAATATTCTTCCTGGGCACATCCTGGCCAGAATAAAGTAATGCCTGATTCTCTATCACTTCAAATATAGTGTTAGAGGGTTTTTATTTTCTTCCCTGGTTTCGGTGACATGATGAGACTGGGGACTGCTCAGCCTTCAGAATAATTAACTGGGAAATGCCTGCTGGGAGAGGGGAATAAGAGTCACAGCCTCCATCAGAGGTAAGCAGAGACAGGACATGACGTCTGGCCAAAATGAGCAAACACTGTTATATTTCAAAAGGTAGACAAGCAATCAGTCAGTAAAACCCCTCACACTGACTTTCTCCTATTTTTAATCCAAGTTCCATGTCTGTGAGTGAAAAAATGGAAGGCTATATATCAAAAGTGGCACGCACTAGCAAATCTTCTTTAAAGGGCCTTTTGTTTAGTAACCAGGTAAGTCTGCAGGACCAGCCAATTCACCTAGAAGGCAAGGAGACACACAGCTGTCACTTCAGTGAGGAAAAGGCATCATCACAGCTTGGTGAGAGGGGAACAGGCTTTGTAAAAGCAGAAGAGAGTTAGATATTAATAGGAAAATTGTTACCACTTTGTCCAAGGCTTACGGAGGGAGAAGCAAGATTCTTAGGGGGATAAATTCTCTGCAATAACTTTGACTTCTTAAGAAGTAAACAACATTCTAAAAACTGGTTCAAACCAGCTCAAAAGCTAGATCTAACATTATCAGGAGGAACCCAAAATATGAAACAAGGATTTGAAAGCTGACATCACATCCTTAGTGTTACACAAGCGGTCATCACGGGTTTTGACACGTCTTGGAATCCACAGGCATGTGGGTGTGAAAACGTGAGTAAAACCTGTGGCAATAGGAAAATAAATGCTCTTTAAACTAAACTTCCCTTTTCATTAAGATTCACATTAAATCTTATCACATTATTTTTTTTTACAGGCATAGACCAACAAGTGCAGCACATATCTCATCTTCCCAGAGTCTTGTATGCTTTAGTACACCCTCCCAGTCTAGCACTCCAGCCAGCTCCCCCATCCTGGCCCATATCAGGTAGCTGGGACAAATCATAGGCTCCTCCTTGGACCTAAAGTCAAATCACTGCTAAAAATGCACAAAACTGGGTAGCACAGGGTGTTGGCCTGAACCATTTCCACTTAAAAAAGACCAGGTATTTCTACAGTACATCACTAATTGCTCTCCTCTGAATTCCCTTGAGACATTCACAGCTTTCCCGAAGAACAAAGTGCAAACCCTTTCACCATACTCCCATAGGAGGCCCATTACAGCAGAAATATCTATCCCCATACCCACAGGATAAACTTCTCTTCACACAGGAGGAAGAGGGGGTTCCCCCCCTCGCACACAGTTCTGATTTGAAACCTGCAGATCCTTTCTGGCAGAGCTTTTGCTGAACAGTCTCTCTCCATCTGACAGTCTTGCAGTGCACTGTGTTAACTCGCTGCAATGCTTTGTGCCATTCATCAGTGCGTTCCTGAGGCTATTCCTCAAGGTAACTTTTAACTCAGGCTGTTTTCTAGCGCTCACCATCCCTCCCAAATTCACAACAGTTTAACAAACATACCCCACAAACATACTTTTATGTGTGGACTCTGGATAAAACATTTGAATGCCCTTGGACACCGGACAGGCTCCTGGAAAAAATTGGGCAATAAATGCTGTTCGTCTGCCAACATGCCCTCAGTAACTCACCTAAGTACAAGTGAGCACAGGAGAGGTGCAGATGGCCAGGAACTCGTGCAATTTAGGTGCACCCACTGCTGCAAAAAACTCTCATGTCAATTTTGCAGGCTACAAGTCAAGACACACAGGCACCTAAATGTACATGGCACATACACAAATAGGCAAATATGCCTTGCCAAATTCTGTTCCACAGGGCCACACTGTTAGAGATTTCTGAGCTTGTAGCTTGAAAGTGGTTTCAGGTGTACTTATGCCAGTTGGAGTTGCACTTCATCGTGATTATGTGTAAATATACTTTAGAGACCAAGTCACAGGGTAATCAGACAGCAAGATGCAGCACAGCATTCAAAGAAATAAACTTGTTTTTTGCAAATATTGGATTTGCAGGATATAGTGACAACTAAGTTAAACTGATAAATCTAATAGTAGAAGAACATTAGCACACTTAAATCTCAGGTGACACCTATCAGAGAGAAAATTTAGAAGAAATATGGAGGCAACACTCTTTATACCAATAATTCTCCCACTATTGAACATTATCACTACAGGCATATACATTCAGTATCCCCACCTTGGCTAAAAAGAAGAGATGGTTCCCTTCATTCTCTGCTTCATGTTTTCGTCATTCTGAGCATTGCTAACACCAGGCTATCTCCACCGCAGCTTCCTGCTTCCGACCAAACCGTCCAGAGCAGCACTGCAGAGCCACCCTGGGACACCCTTAGGCCTTTTTCTCAGTGTCTCACTTGTCACCTAATGATGAACTGTTGACTCTGGTATCTACATAAACAGCCTGTCATGATCCAGAGGTCAAACCCTGAGCTAAGACAAACTGGCACAGTTTTAAAATAAGCCTTGGGAAATATGAGTGACCTTGCTAAACACCCATTGGCATTTTAATCCTTAGAAACTTCATTTGTAGGTACAAGGTCAGTATTTGCAACAGGTTAGCTGAGTCTGATTATCCGAACATCATCTCTGATAAAGAAATGGTTTGGAGCTCAGCTATGCCTTTAATTTTATACTGTGTGACAGCCACAAGTTTATAATTAACTTGTAATTATTAACATTTCTTTATCTTGTTTATAAAAAAAGTTCTTTAAAATCTGTTTTCACATAATAGCCTTGGAGAAATTGAAGATTTTTTAAAAACACAAAACATGATGCAGCATGAACTCACCCAGAGAGCATTTCTTCTGTTAAAACTGTGAGAGAGTAGAATTGAGTCACACAAAGCATGAATCATTTACAGCTTCATTAAATGGGCCACAAAAACATAAGAAGGGGTTATAATTTATCAGGTATTCCTACACTTCCCTCAACTGTGCCAAAGGAATTTCCTTTAATTCCTTCTTAGGGAAGAGTTTAAACTTGTAACAAAAAGACTATAATCAATCCAATCAATTAGTTTCATCCATGTTCCTTATCAGTCACAGCTGTGCAAGACAGCTCATTGCTCTCTGCCCTCTGCTAAAGGTCGCTACTTCCTCAGCTTTCCTTCCTGGTGTTGCAAGCACACCTTCCCCATTTCCATCAAAGTAGTTTTTCCTGGCTTATGAAATAGACTTTTTGCTAATCCAGATTGTTTTGACTGAAATGATTGCATTTCTGCATGTGTGTGCAGAAACAAAATCTCTGCATTTTCCCACCAATAGCTCCAGCTCATACGTGCTTTCGTTTAACTGAGTTTCTGTAATTTAATTCACCTTTGCCTCAGCTGGGTTGATCCTGCAAGAAAGATTTATCTCAAATGGTCTGTCCATGTTCCCTCTCCCTATCAGCCAAACTCTTCAAGAGGATCAGGGTGCACATCTGCAGCATGTGCTTGCTCTTCCTACATATCTGCCCTCAGAGTGAGCATCTGTGGCTTTCCAAAGGCAAAGAAACAAAACCACCATCTTGACAGGCAAGGAAGGCATTTTTCACCTTCATACACTCAGAAAACCTTGACTGCTTCGTTATCATCCGTAACTGCTCTGTTATTGTTTCCTATGCAGCACTGCACACAAGGCTGGTTGTGTTTGGCACTGGTCAAACACGGGGGCCTTTTGCTTTTAAGTTGGGGACTGGAGAAGCATCCCTGAGCAAAAGTCTTTGGTGGCAGTTTGGTCCCTGAAAGTGGGCTCTGCTGCAAAAACATCCCACCTGGAACACTTCCAGCCTCCTCTTCAGCATGCTGGGCTTAGCACCGCGCCACAAGACATCTTTACAACCCTGTGGTGAGCAGACCCAAAACTCCAAATAACCCCAAGGCAACAAAAGGTTTGTATATTTCAACAGAACCAGTGCCCTGCCCTGCTGCATCACAGGATGCATTACAGGGAAGGCATGAGCCAGCTAAGAGGGAAGAATAGGATTTGCTTTTTCCCCAGCAGCAATAGCACTAAACCCCACCTTTCTGCAAAACCAAGACAAATTGAAGAGATTTAATTACCACATCCCACATTCCAAAAAGAAAGCAGGTACTGTTCTAGAGGGCATTTTGATTTATTCCTGATATCTATAACAGGAACTAATGTTTAGCATCAGAAACCAGACAGACTGAAATGAAAAATAAGAAACAGGAAAAGAGAGGCAGTGGCTAACTAGTAGAACAAATTATCAGGGGAAATGTTGGTTTTCTCATTTCCCAATGTCTTCAAATCTGTCTTTTTTGGAAAACATATGTACTTTAGTTCAGCATAAATCACTGGGCTGATGTCAAGAGAAACATGAAGAAATTGCAAGGCCTGTGAAAGATGGGAGGTCACTCAATGGGGTCTAATGGTCTCTGCCTGTTCTGCAGAGCTGAACTCCAGAACAGGAAATAGAGGATTTCTTTTACATCCACATGCACACATACCCTGCACCCACAGAGTTCCTGCAGGCAGCTGGTGTTTAGTCCCACACAGATTGTTCCCCTGCCGACCACTGCACCCACACTGCTGCTTGTTCAGTCCCACCTGCCAGCTCGTCTCACACGCAATTCCCAGCCCTTCTGTTCTTCTCATTCCAAGGCATGAAACAAATTCAGGTTCTTCTCCCTTCTGCTCCACTCAAGCAAGTGTCCTAGACAAAACTGGTCCTGGGTGTCCTACATACATTATCCCTCTTTACAATCTCATTATCCCTTTAGAAGACAATACAAGTTTTATGTAGTTTCTTCTATACTTTGACAGTCAGATTAGACAAAGAACCCACAAGTACCTGTCACTTTTTGGGGCCCCGCTTAGATCACCACACCAAGAATGTTTTGTTCAGCAGGAAAGTACTGTCTTTGCCTCTTGTTTCCCACTAGAATCGGTCAGGTGCTTTTACAAAGCAAATCCTGACTAGTAATTCCCACACCCCTCCAGCTATACTCTGATCACTCAGCTGCTGGGACAAGGTAGCCAACCGGCAGCACACACAGGCAACTTGGGAAAGGTCCGAACAGCCTTTTGACAAACCTGTTTTCTGAATTCCAACATGCCTAACATCCATATTTGTTTACAGCCCCACATCGCAATCTTTCCAGCTCCAGTTAAGCTTCCATTATCCTTGGCTGTTATCAGTCTCTTCGGGTTCACAGTATCTTTCAAGATGTCTTAGCAAAATACTCTCGTCACAAAAATTGTTCGAACTTCATCCACTTCAATTATTGCACACAAATTTAGGCAACGAATCTGAATTTTTACCTAGAAAAATCAAATGTTTTCTGTACAAAAGGACAATTGTGTCTCATATCATTCCCATTACCATTATATCTGCTAGCCCATCTCCCAGAAAGTTTAGCATTGGGAAGGGGGTTGTGTTTGTGGAATCTCTGCACACCTTCTACCCACCAACACCAATATTGCCAAGTAAATATGGTCTCCATGTCATGCGAAAACAGAGGTCAAGTACTCTATAAAGTTGTAGCACGGGTCAGGAGGCCAACTAGGCCGCAGGAGCCAAAAGGAGAGCCAAATAAAGGACCACACAGAGACAGCAGACAGAGAAGGCAAAAAGAGAGAGAGGGCAGAACCCTCTGCCTTTATTTATATGTTTTTACAAATCACTGTGGATTGGAGGTAGATATCACCACCTCTCAATTCCATTGGTCAAGGCATCAATCTATCATATTTCTCCACCCAGGATAGTGAATGATAAACAACAGAGACAGTTAGCAAAACATAGATAGTTGTTAAGAAACCATGACCATGTTTACAGAATAATGTGTGAGAAAGTATCACAGCAAAGAGAAACACTGAGAAACTGCAAAACTCAGGACAACATAAAGTCACAACATAATACATCTACCAGGCAGTAAAAAACCACCAGTCTTAAACATCTCCCACCTGACCCCGCTATGTTCTCTCTGGACTCTCCCAACTCGAACAACTGGAGTAGGTTGGTTTTTACCTAATTTCCCAAGCAAGTGCTGGCTTTTTTCTTCCTTATCTTTAAGCTTTATCAGTGCCCTGAGCAATACCTGCAGACATTCCCTCATTCCCACATATTCCTGCCTTTCTTTCTTCACACTCCATTTATATCAGACTTCTGGGGACAAAACCAGTGATTTTAAAACTTTCTCTCCCACCCTGGTGGTTATTACAAGGTAGGATGAGGCAGGACTCAGCCTGATGAGCTCAAATGGAGATCATCTCTGACAAATGTCTTCCTTCCACACCACTCTCACCTTTGAGGACAGGGGTTTTACTTCGTCCACCTCTGTGAGTGTACAAACACCTGCAAAGTGCATAAGCTCATGCTGTCCCTGCTGTATACTTGAGGGTAGCCCATGTCTCTCACAAGGGAAGATTTATCCATGTGCTATTTACCAAACACATAAATTATACATGTTCCTTTTCCAGATTAAGTATAGGTGGCTGTCACAGTCCACTAACATAGAGCAGGATTCATGATGGTTCGTTACCCAAATCTCAGAGTGCAAAAGAAACACAAAACAGGGAATTTTTGCTTCAATCACAACAATGCACTTTATTGCATGCCAACAACCCGATTATGTGATAGAGAGAGAGAGAGAGAGATAAGAAACAAAGGACAGAAAGAAAAAGAGGGGATGGGGGGTTTATAGCTACCAACAGCAGGCGGGATCCTCGTGGTCTTCTACCAGTAGATCCGTCTTCGTCCGTGGGGAAGATCTTCGTAGGGGTCTTCTCAGAGAGTACCTTTATAGTCTTTTCGAAGGTGAGGGGCAGTTGGCCAAAAGGTGGGGAAATAGGGCTCATTGTTTGTGGACACTGTCTGGCGCCCGGCTTTCACGCTCGGGCCTTCACAGGCCTCCACGCTCCTTCTCGTTTGGGCAGCCAGGGCAAAACAACCTGCTCTTTCGGCGTCTCCCAGCAAACACACCTGCAGAGCTTGGCAGGCATCCCACCTCGGTTTGGCCAGGACTTCTGTGCAAAAGTCCTCTTGCCCCCTTTTTGGGGAGGTTTAGTCTCAGTCCCCATAGATGATCATGAGACAGATGAAGGGTCTTCGGACCGTCTCTTACAGTGGCCCATTCACTTCAGTCAAAACCAGTGGTTTATGCCTCAAATTCTTGTTGCAGGTGACACATTGTGCTTATGAGCGCCTTAGTATCCCTAGATACCACCAAGTCCTCATGGAAACTGGCTTGTGGTGGCCAATGCATCCAGAGCACGGCATTTAACACAACAGTGGGGCAGGACATCACTATCTAACCCACAACTGATAATTTATTTCAAGTTTTAAATACAAGATGTTACAATAAAAATATTAAAAAAGAAGCAAGATGTTACAGTCTATGCAAGGGTGTAGCAACTGCATCTCTCACTCTCTCAAAAGTCTGTGAATCATAGGCAGCTTTCCAGGAGGAAACCAGCCTGCAACAACTCTTCCATAGTGGGATTTCAATTCCCCTTCTGCGTGCAATTCAATGCCAGCATTCCAGGTTTCCCATTCCAGGTCCCTCCTTTTTCACTGGACTCTTATATGATACTTTTATTTTGCCACTTACCTGTTTCGTGTTTTTTGATGGAATACACTCCCCAATCAACTTGTTTGTGTTTTTTCTGCCCTAATACTGCTTGTCCAAATTTTCTTCCTTGGTCCAGCATTACCAACGTTCCCCTTGTGCAGATCTTTATTTAGGGTGGGAAGCAGAGATCTGCTCAATATTCCTGACAACTGGATGAGCCAGCTTTTGTGTTGTTCCAGGCTGATTTTAATTTTGAAACCTTTTCCATATAGGTCACAAATCCAGCCCTCAGCAGGAGTCCTTTCTGAATCCCTTTGTGCCATGGGACATGTCAAGCAATACTGTCAATGTTTTACCTTTGTCTTTCTACATTTGGCACAGAAACGAAAACTTTCTCTTCCCATGTTAACTCTTGAGAGGTTCAGTCAGTCCCCAGGATCCATCCTGTCTGGTTTCCACAACATGGACATGATGGATGGTCAGTGGTGTCACACAGGGTAGGTGACACAGGCAGTGAAGGAATGAGCACCATGGCGCCCAGAGGCAAGAGCCTCTTGTCATCACTTCCAGGCTGACGCTGATGCCCCTGATAACTCTGGAATTAGGTATCTTGTACACCTCTGGATACCTGTCCAAACCTTCCCACCGGGGGGAAGGATGGTAACCACCTCTGTCTACCACCATGTGGGATGGAGGGGGCCACAGCTGGCCCCAGAAACAGCAGGGACTTCCTGCAGGGCAACAGAACAGCCAGAAACAGGTGAGAAATATAAAGCAGTGGACATAAGTGGTCACAAGGACACTGCTCCAAAATGACTTTAGATGATTCAGAGTAAGTGTGTCTTCATTTTAGACCTTTCCAGTGCTGCCAGGTTCCCTAGAAATCCACGTCAGGAGGCAACACAGTGGACCACCCAGACCTGAAGCAGGGTCAGCCATGCCTGCACCATCCCCAGCCACTCCTTACCCACACTTAACAACCCGAGTAGCCTGCTGCTTCCACAAAGGACACAGCTATCCTGGGAATAGGGGCTGTGCTGGAGAAACTTTCAGGGGCTAAGAGAACTGGACAAGCTCAACACACACCCTCCAGCATCAAGCCCATGCACTACTTACTTCTTTTCACCTTGCAAGTTTGCCCTGGCAGCAGCAGAGCTTGAGGAAAGCACAACCGAAATGAAGAAAAATCACTGCCTTGGCCATGTAGTGGCAAACTGCCGTTCTTCAAAGTTATTTTCATCTCTCCCGGGTCACTGAGCCTGTCAGAAGTTAATCAGCATTTCCAGACCAGGCTGTGCAGTGTGAGAGAGACACCTCTGGCGGCAAGCACGGGAGTGTGCAGCCCTCTAGTGCCCACTGCCAGCCACGGTACTGCCACAGTGGCCACGTCCCTGAAGAGCTGCACAGCTTCCCTCCTCTGCCGTGAGGATCTGTCACTCCTGAATCCACTCCTGACGGGCAGCAGGTCACAGGCTTTGCACCCTGAGGCCCAGGGCACCTTTAAAAAAGAAAATCCTACTTTGCAGCTTTCAGCTGCCTTCAAGCACAGGTCAGCCTAGGAGCTCTCTTCTCCTGTACTTTCTGCTGTTCCAGCTCCTTCCAGCCACAAACCTTCCCTCCACATGCAGGGCTGGCACATCTGCATTTGTACTGGAGGGTAATATTCCCATCAGGCCACATTTTTTTCTGATTCCTCTAAGCTATGAGTGCAGAACGTTCCCCTTAGATTGGGGTATCAGCTCTGACTTGGGATGCAAACCCACAGTTCCTCAGGGTGTCTGCTACAGTGTCACTGCTGCTGCACTTAAACACCTTGCACATGATCCAGCTGCCCTGTCCCCTCTGGCACTAGCTCCTCACTAACCCCAAAGGGCCCAAAGCTGGGCTGGCAGCCAAGGTGGCACCAGGGCTGCAGCTCCTGTGCCAGGTCAGCCCAGGGGGTTGGCAGAGGTATCAGAGGACCCCAGCAGGCCTGTGTCCTTCTGTAAGCCAGGTGGAGCACCCCAGGTCATCTCCAAGGGCTTTGGTCTGTTTGTTCAGGCAGATGTAGTGACTCCATCCTTGCTACAGCAAACCCATTTCCAGATCAATGCTTTTCTCCTTCCATGTCTAGAGAAAAGCATTTGTTTTCAAGTGTCACCTCTTCCCCACCAGCCAGGACATCTCCCTGCAAAACTCACTTCGGAGCCCCCTTGGGCTGTCCCGTGGGGAGCAGAGCACAGCTGCTGCCAGCTCTGATGGGTTTACCCATCCATGTTTTATGGGTTCGGGTGGAAACAGGTCCCTGTCCCAGGACACCCGGTCTGCTCCCAGTCAGGTGCTCTCCCAGCAGCTTTCACTTGCCCGGAAAGCTTAAAAAAGCCCACGTTTGTTGTGTTTTTCTTCCCCGCAAGGATGATTCACTGCACTCCCTGTAAACAGTGGGTGGATCCCAGCTGGATTTCCGGGAGCAACACAGCACCGATTCCGGGCTCAGGGAGGAGCAGCTCCACGCCTCCTTCTCCACATCCTCTCTATCTGTCCTGCAGCACAACACAAACGCAGGAGCAAACCTGTGGTTCACGCACACCTGCAAAATGCTTATGGAGTGTGGAGGGGAAAGAGCCCCCCATGCCCTCAGCATGCCCTGAGCCGGGTCACTGGATGCAGGCGAGCTGCCGGGCACTGGGCACCCCTCACTGCCGGGCACCCTTCGCCGCCCGCTGAGCCTCTGCAGGCTCCTTTTTCCCCGAGCAGGAGTGCAGCCCCCCGGGCAGGCTCATCCCCGCCGCCTCGGGCTGTCTGAGGAAAGCCTGATGCTCAGCGTTATCTGGCTCTCGCCTCCCACTGTGCCCCAGTTACCAGGCAGGAGCAGCGTTTGTAAAGAGAAGTGCTGGCAAAGCTCAAAATCTTTATTTATTTTTTACTCCAAGGGACTAATTGCAAGGCTAGCTGAAAGGAATTACTTAGGGAAGAGCTGACATTTCCCGTGGTATTCCTCAGCGCGCATTTGTGGGCATGGAGCAGTGTGGGAACCAGCATGATGCTTGAAAGCTTCCCTTTACATGTAACACGGGCCCTAATCCAAAAACCTTCTGCAAAGCTCCATCTCCTCTAAGGTGACACCTGGGGCAGGCAGGAGCATCCCTGTCAGGAGGGCTGGTAGGGACTGGGGTCACCTTTCCCAGTGTCCCAGCACCGGGGCAATCCCCTTAGTCCCTGTGCCCCAGCCCCCGGCGCTGCCGGGGGCTCTGGGAGCCCCGGGAAATGCCGGGATTTCAGCCGCTAGAGGGAGGAAAGGGAGGTGGGACATCACCGAGCTGGTGCACAGAGCTCCAGCACTGCAAAGAGTCTCAGATCCGAACAGACACTGAGATCTCACCCTGAGGTACTTGAGCCAGCCCTGAGCTGGGACTTATCCCAGGACCCATCCTGCTCTACCCACACACAGCACCTTACCCTGGCACAGCTCTGTTCAAGCAGGAACATGACTTTGCACATCAGGGGAATTTAAACCTTGAGAAAATACCAACCCTAGGTGCAAACCATAGGGAGAAGCTCCCACAAGATGATTCTGAAGGGAAATAAACACGAAGTTTCTAGACACCGTTTTATGACACTTTCATTCTGGGAGAAGCTTTTTCCACCCTGTGTCCCTTTGGGTGAATCCTCTGCCCCTGCCAGTTCCCACATCAGTGGGTGACTCCAGTCCTGCCACCTTTCCCCCAACCCCTCTTTCACCCCTGCCAAAAACTCGGGCTTCTGCAGGTGCTGGGTCAGCGTTTGGGATGCTCCCAATCCTCCACTCTCCTTGCATGTTGCTCCTCTCCTAGTGTAAATCCCTAGAGCAGACTGTCATCCCAAATCCTGACCATTTGCAAAGCACATCAGCTCCAGTCTGACACTTTCTGGAGATGCTGAAAGGCAACACCCCACTTTGCCATTTCTGGGAACAGGCTTGTCTTCCTCGCAGCCCCACTCGCCTTCACTCTCACTTCTGCTTCACCAGCACAGCTCTCCCCCCCAGGGAAGCCTTCCTGCTTTCTGATGGAAACCTGCCAAAGTCGGCAGTGGATGCTGCTCGGCTTCTGGCCGAGTGTGACCGGCCGGGGAGGCTCTGTCCTGGGGGGAAAGGATGTGGCCATTCCTGTAAGTCACTCCTGACACCCCAAACAGAGGTAGTGGTAAGGGGGTTTGGCTGGAATTTGTCCAGATGCAAATGCCTTCCAAGGAGTGAGTCAGCCCTGTGGTTTTCCTCCCTTCCTTGCCAGCAGATTTGATTCCCAAATTGCTTCAGGGCTGCTGGAAGGCAGGGCTGCTGTGCTAGCAGTGGGTCAAGGGGGCACCTCTGCCCCCCCCATGCCCTCCTCTACTCAGCCTTCCTCCATCTCCCAGATTTTTTCAGCTCCACTCACTCATTTTGCTCCCTCCGCAAAGCTACATGGAAAAGGGGAAGGCTGCCAGTATCCATGGACCAGGGCTGGAGGGGAAACAGGAACCTTGAGGGGAAAAACATCCCAAGAAACTCCCTTTCCCCTGGCCATGCTTCCGCTGGGGCTGCCAGCACGGAGGGGACTGGTTTGTGCTGGCAGATCACACTTAGTAGGGAGCTGCATGGGGTATGTGCTGCTTTCAGCATCTCTTTGGGGGCAGAAGGAGTTGCTGCAGAGGGCTATACACCTTTTCTGGTGGTCACACTAGCTGAACTTCTATGCATTTCCCCAATTCATTTCCATTCATTAAATCTCACCTGATTTCTATCCAGGTGGCCAGATGGCAGGAGGTCTCAAAGGATGCAAAAATACGACATAGGCTAAAAATAGCCAGGCAGGTGGAGGAGGAGTCTGAGCTCAGAGCAACAGAGCCTGAGCAAAACCGTGGCTGTGAACAAAAAGCCCTGCTGGGGAGAGAGGCAGAGCAAGTCCCTCTGGCAGGAAAATAGCCACTGCTGGCCAGGCCTTTGTGGGGAGAGGTGTCTTTCAGGGCATCATTGATGCTGCTCTTCTGCAGCTGTGCAAAAGTTCAGTGCAGGCCCTGGAGGGCAGGAATCCACACTGGTATCCCCGGGGTGGTGAGGTCCGAGTGCATCTGCAAGCACTACAGGAACAGCCCATTCCATAGGACACTTGGTGTGATGGAGGCTGCACCTCCACCCTTCCAGGATCTCCATGTGCAGCTGGGGCTGGCATCACAAACAAAGGGGCTGAGAACAGGCTGAGCATCAGCCAAGCTGCCTGTCCTGCCACCCCAGCTCTGAGACCACTAGTGTGGCCCCTCAAACCTGGTTTTGAGGATCAGGCTCTGTGGACAAACCAAAGCTGCTAGGCTTTTTCAGCAAGGGCATCCCTGGCTTCCTGCTGTCAGGAGAAAAAGCACCTGCTGAGCCCAAGCTGTCCCTTAACACCACATCCTTCATCCCAAGGGTAAGGCTGAAAGATGTGGTTTCTCTCATGTGTGGCATTTCTCAGAGGAGGAACAGAGGCTTGCAGGCAGTTTGCTGGCTTGGGGGAGAGGGAAAAGGAAAGGCACACAAGGGCCTCTAAATCTCACAAAGTTTGTAGGTTTAAGTCTGGAGATGGACTGAGCCTCAGCTGAGGCTGAAGAGTGGGATTAGCTCTGTGTTAGACATCTGTGAGTCTACACCTGAGACAAACTGCCTGGGGAGGGGCAGCAGGTGCTGGCTGGGCATGACCCTGGATCTGGGCACTACTGTGGGATTCTCTACTAAAGGGTTAAACAGTTGCTGTTGCCTCCCAGCACCTCCAGCTGGAGCCTTCTTGCTGTGCACAACCTGGGGCTGCACCCTAGAGCAGCCACCCGGGAAGAGACTGAATGTCCCAGTAGGAGACCACATCTCAGATAGCCATGAAAGCCCTTGTCCCACTCCAGCCCCAGAGGCAGGCACTGGGACAGTCCCGTAGGCTGCAGACATTTCACCGGTCCCCTTTCCAGTGTCCTGCCTGGGACACGGAGCAGCTGCACCAGCTTTCATCCAAAACCCTGCAATGCCGTGGGGCTCAGGCACTCGGAAAGCACACATCAGCCCTTCCCTAAGGCTACTTTCTACTTTCAGCAGTAACACGGTGAGGTGTTCTAATTGCTGGCTTATTTCTGAGCCCTAAACTGCACCCTGGTCCTGCTGACTGGCTTTCTCTGCAGTCACAGGAGCTCAAAGGTGGGGGGGTTTAACCTAATTTCTTTGGATGGGTAGGAATATCCAGCTGCTCTCTCTTCCTCTGCCCTCTCCCCAGAGCTGGTAGTTGGATTTTCTTCCCCCAGGGTGAAGCAGGGTGAAGTCTCAGCCTTTTAGGGGCAGTTCCCTGCCTCCTCTCCCACAGGACCCACCCAAAAAGGACAAACCTCTCATACCTACCCATGCTCCCAGCACAGTGAGGCTGCAGGAAGCTCCCACTTCCCCCTGATAAATGCCAAGCCACTGTCCTTCCGCAGAGGGCTGGGCCAGGCTGCTCCTAACTCACACCCACTGCCTTTGGCCGAAAGGACACCGGGGGAATCTGGAGAAATGGGGACTAGGAACAGCATCAGGCCTCAGCTGAGCCAGTGTTATGGGGAAGGGATGGCTCCCGCATGCTGCAGTGTGACCCCAGAGGCTGCTTCTGCTCGCTCACCTCTGCTGACCAGACCTATAGAAACTGACATTCAGGTGGTCACTCCAAGCACACTCTTCCTCCTCTTCCCCCCACAACCTGCATTGTGGGAGCTGGCAAAGTTGTTCACCAGCAAACCTGTGCACTCCCTTCCTCCCACCCGTGCAGGGTCTGAGTTGCCCTGATGCTCATTCCTTTGGCATCTGGCCTGCAGTGACTTCCCTGTTTGCCCTACTTGTGCCTCTCTCTTGCCTGCTTCTTTGCTTCTTCCCCTCTTCCCCCATGGTGTTCCAACTCAGGAGGTCACCAGACCCTTCCCAGCAGGCAGGCACATGTGGAGCATTTGGGGGACCCATGTGCCGAGGAGAGGAGTGCAAAGAAGTGGCCAGGCCAGCCATGGTACTGGGAAGGGGGATAACCCTTCTGGAGGCAAGACTTGTCCTGGGGAAGGTATAAGGACCAGTGGCCAGAGGGATGTCCAAGATCTGACCCCAGCGAGGACAAGCAATGCAGCCAGAGCTAGGGAGGGAGTTGGCCAGGCCCCATCCCCAATGGGGACATCAGTGTTACAGCCCTGATGCTGCAGTGCTGCCTTGGAAGAGCTGAGCAGCCAGCAAGGAAGGAGCAGGGAGATCTCCAGCCCTCCAGTGTGGCACTGAGAGCTGCCAAAAGTGATGGCTATGGGGAGGGAGTGCTGGGTGCTTGTAAGCTGTGTCATGTTTGGGTGGGACTGCGGCAGGTGAGCAGGAGTGCAGCCCTGCCTTGTGAAATCAGAGATATTTCAGGCCACTGATCCACATGTCAAAACTTCCTGTCCAGCCCCACTGTGATGGAGCTAAGGAGCAGAGAGTGGAGGCCATACAAAGTTGAGGCGGGCAGCCAAATGACACCTGACCACCTGAAAATACACCATGAGGCCCTGAATTGCTGATGCTGCCTGCTTTGGGGGCAGCTTGGTCACCTCCATGAGAGAGCCTTCCAGGTGCTTCCCACTCCAGAAATGCCATGGCAGCTCCCAAAAGACAAAACCACTCTGTAAATTTTATCTGAACCTGCAGGGCAGCTCTAGAGCCCAGGCAGGCTGGTGCAGGCAGCCAGGCATGTGAGGCATCTCACCAACCCCCATCAATTGATTTGCCAGTGTATTTCTGGGTTTGTTCACCGTGGTGCAGAAGGAGCAGTGGTGCTCACCCCACCATCAGCTCAGTGCCACAGCCACTGCTGGGGCCCCAGATTTTCATGTCCAAACTGCTGGCAGAGGGGAACCCTGGGGGAGCTGACATCACTTCTGAGCAAAAACAATGGTTGGGCATTCAGTGGCACTGAGAATGCTGGAGAAAGGGACTTCAAGAAAAAAAGAGTCCTACCAGACACATGTGCTTACCCACCAGGGCTGGCAGTAGCCAGTGGGGCTACCTGCTTGGCCATAGTGTCCCAGGGAATATCATCTATGTCCCTGGGGAGGGCAGCCAGCTCCCTATGGACATCCCAAAGGACTTGCCACAGATGGAGCACTGGCTGTTGAACGGAGTGCTGGCTGGCACGTCCCCAGGCCCGTAAGGGAGGGCTCTGTGGGCTGAGGACGAACACAGCTCATCACAGCTGTCAGCGATGTGTAGGTGACCCCAGCTCTGGCACTGTCTGCATTTGCAGAGGCACTACGTTAAAGGAGGAGCTGGATGGGCTTTGAGGGGGTGAGGGTCTGAGTCCCCGGGGGGATTTTCACTCCCAAAGGAGGAGGCTGAGCTGGTCAGGCAGCACCATTGAGCTAGTGCCAGGGAGGCAGCACTCAGGTGCCCCCTCAACTCGGCTAGGGAGGAAAATCTGCCTAACCCAGGAGGGTCGTGGAGTGCTGGGCAAGAGCACAAGGCACTCCCAGCCACGCCACAGTTTCCCGGGAAAGCGGTCCCCTCTGGCATCCGCCCCTTCCCGGGAAGGAGAGGCTGCTGGGGGCCGTGGCCCTGGCACGGGGATGCCGGTTGCTCCCTCCCACGGCTTCCCCTTTTCTCAGAAAGCCTGGAAACCAAAGGTGAAAGAAGTGGGTGGAAACTCCGCGCTGCCGTCCAGGAAGAGAAGTGAGTAAGTCGGCTGCAATATTTAACAGTGCCTCCGGCCCCGCCGCCCGCAGACCCGCCTCGACGGGAGCCGGAGCTGTCGGGTGAGTGCCGGGGTCAAGGGAGGGTCTGCGCCCGAGCGGGGGGACTGGTGGGACTGGAACGAGGGGATTTCTTGGCTGCTGCTCTCCCCAAGGAGCCGCAGCCCGGGCGCTGCAGAGGGCGGCTCTGCCTGTGCCAAGCGGTGGGGACGCGGTGACGTCTCACGGCTGATGGTAACGCACCCGCTCCCGGCTGCGGGAAGCGGGAGGGGAGGTGTCAGACCCCGTCTGTGTGCACGAGCATCTTCACTTCTATCCGCGGCTTTTTTGGTAACCTGCAAAACCGGACTCGTGCTTCTCATACTTTGAAGGGCGGGAGGCATGTTCCTACAAACTTCCCGGGAAGACAAAGTGAAACTCCCTGGAATAATGCTCCAGTCACCATGTCAGCGCTGTGCCGGTGGCTGTGCAGCACTCACAGGACTACGCTGCTTGGTCCCAGGCACGTCCTAGCTAATCAGTAACTCCCGGGATAATTAGCTGGAAATGTCAAAAGGAGGGCGCTGCTGCTTTTCTTAAGACATAAAGCGATAAATCATTAACCTCTGAGCGGTGGAGCTGGCTGGGAGTCACGTCCCCTCTGGAGCAGTCGCTTGTGCTTTGTCTGCCCCAGGAGCGAGGGAGAGGGAAGCGCTCCAGCCCGTCCCATGTACCCACAGGAAGGAGGGAGTGGAGGGCGAACGCCAGAAAGAGCGCAATGCCTCTGGCAGCTCAGGGCTGAACTGGTGCACCACAGCTCTCCAGTAGCAGGGTTGGCCATGAGTGATCTTCTGCTTCCCTGTGTCCTCCCATCGCCTCCAGTGTGGCTCGCCGTGGGGAAATCTGCTCATGTGGCCATTTCTGCTGTGCTCCACAGAGAGAACCCCACAGCAGCAGTATCCTCCTGGACACCTGATTGTCTGGAGTGTCTCTTGACTCACCATCATTTTGGGCTGAGATCTGCAGCCTTGAGGAGCTCTCAACCTTTTGGCTTCTGCACTGGAGCCCATCTTTTCCCTGGTACCGGTTCTTGGGCACATCTGTCAGCTCCAACAAACTGTCACCCAGCTGTTGGGATCAACATCAGGTTCCCAAATCCAGACCCAGAGCAGAAGGCACCAGAAGGGGATGTGCTCCAGAACCAGCATGAAGACCCTACATGCATCAAGCCAGGCAGAGAGAAGTATTAAAGCAGTGCAGGGTGCTGAGGGCTCCTGCCCCAGAGTCAGGGGAGGCAGGTTGCAGTGGGGCTGAAACCCCCACCTGCACAGGTGGCAGCTGGGCTGATGCAATTCCCCCCAGGGCTGAGCTGGAGCAATGGGTTCAACATGTGGTGGTCACCCCATGGTGCAGTGCTGAGCCTGACCCTGACACAGCCTCCAGAAAACAAAGGGTGAAGCCAGGGCAGGGCACCTTGACACCAACAAAATACCCATCACCGAGGTGGTTCCCGCGTCTCCATTCATCCCTGCTGCCCCAGATATTACCTGGCACCCCACTCCAGTGCAGACCCCCTAGGGGCAAGGGATAATCCCACAGACACAGGGCCAAATCCAGCCCTGGCCCTGCCTGGGTGAAGGAACAAAGCTGGAGTGAGGAAAACCAAGCAGCGAAGGCAGAGCACCTGGGATGCTGTGGATGCCATGCCACGGGGACATTGTTTGCAGAAACAGCCAGGAATGAAAGCAGAGTTGGAGCTTGTCTGAGTTTGCATTTCAACCATTTCTTTCCCAGCTTGTTCCCCATGAGCTTTCCACTGCACTTGGATCAAACTGTTTCTGGTGCATTTTGGCAATAGGGTGCTCCAGTTCCAGCACCCACAGGTATGATGCCAAAAGTATTGTGTTGGAGCTGTCCCTGCCCCACCTCAGGGAGGTTGGGGCACAGGGTATGGGGGAATTCATGCCAGATGGCTGTTGGGCTGTCCCATTCAGCCCCAGCACCCACATCACATCCCTGGGCCATGCAGCAAGGGAAGGAGGACCATCAAGGAAGGCTTGTTAGTGTTGACCCCCATCCTGCTCACCCACCTGTCTGCTTGAAACCCTTCCCCTTTCTTTGCAAATCAGCCCATGGAGGAAGATGAGGAGGAAGGCTTTTCCTTGGCCAGCACCTTTCAGTTTCTGAAAGCAGTGGTTGCTTAGAGTAGCAGAGGAGTGAAGGCAGAGGGATGGCACTTTGAACAGTAGACATCCATCAATAATGTGAAATAAATGCCTCAGAGGAGAGTTTTATACCTTAAAAAAATGAAATACAAAGGCTTTCCATGTGCTCAAATAGCCAGGGACTGCAGGGCAAGTCCTCCCAGGGATGAGATGGACAATGAGCAGCCCCAAAGCATCCCAACCCTACCAACCATTTCGGGCTGGCAGGTGCTTCCACGTGGCTGTAATGTCTCTGACAGGCTGCCTTCCTGCCCACCCACTTGCACAGGTGGCTGCCTGCAGAGCAGCGGAGGGGAAGATCAGCGTTTGAGGAGCTCAGAGCTGTTGAAAACTCCCTGCCAAGTCACAGTGGTCTGAAAACCAGCACAGTGCACAGCTGGGTCCCTGAGCTGCCTCTTTGACCCCGACCACCTGCTGCAGGGTGGGGACCCTGGTGTAAGTTCTGCTTTACCCCATCTCCCTCCGCTGCTGCCCCTCCAGGCAGCCCCTGTGGTACTGCAGCATGTGGTTCCTGGGACACGCCAGAGCTGGCACCCTCAGCCTAGGACTCCTTAGCTTTTGCAACAGGGTTTGGCTTCCTTGCTACGTGCATCAGGATGGTGAGTTCATGCTGCCTCAACTGAGCTCTAATTCCCAGCGGAGGGATTAAAATAGAGCCCTGGGCCAGCGGTTGAGCAATCGCGGAGTGCACTGCTCGTGCGGCAGTTGCTCGGTGCTTCCCCCACTGAAATCTTTGCCCGTGCTCCAAAGTGGTGTGTGTCATTTCCCGTCTCTTCTGCTGACCTGAGGGCACCCGTTCTGCACTGCTGGCATACGGGCAAAGGGCTGGAATCCTCTCCTGGTGCTTACTCCTGCCTGAGCCGCTGTCATCACAACTGTGCCAAACTATTGCTGAGCCAAGGAAAAGCGCTTCAGCCATTAGCTCAGTCCCCGGGTTTGCATGTGAATATCTGCTGAGGGGTGAGGCTGCTGAAAGCTGGTGGCAGCATCAGCATCTCTGTGGGTGCTCAGGGGGATCCCCATGTGTCCCTCAAATCTGCCCCTCCAGGCATGTGGGCTTTGCAGCCCAAACCAGAGGGTGGGGGCAGTGGGCAGCAAAGGGCATGTGTATAGTTTCGGAAGGCACCAGCAAGTCCCAGCTTGACCCAGATGGAGACTAATCCCTCCCTATATGTACACTCTGAGCTGTCTGGAAAAGGCCTTTCACTCTTCAATTTAAGCCACAGAATTACCCTGTGTCCCTTCCCACTTCCAAATGGGCAGAAAGCCCCTGCACCTCATGGTCCACCCATGGTAGCACCTGCTGCACAAACCATTCCCCTCAGCTGGCACCTCCCAGTTCAAGGGGTTCCCGTGGGCATTGGTTTCAGTATGAATGGAGCAGAGGGTCAGTGCCTGGGCGTGCTGGGCTGCTCCTGCAGCACTGAGCATGCCCCTGGTACAGCTGTGCCCCTTTCTCCAACACACACACACTGAAGAAGAGCAGTTTAAACCAAGGGATGTGTGACACCTGCACACAGAGCAAATAGATAGGGGGGATTCTCAACACACCTGGCCAACACCAGCCCCACGTGGCAGAAATTATGTTTCTCTTACAGCTCTAGCAGGTTTACAGAGCTCAGGGCTGACCTGAAGCTTTGCAGTGACTCCAAACAAAAGGAGATGTTGAAGCAGTGGGGAGGAAAAAAAAAAAAAAAAAAAAAAAAAAAAGACCCAACTTGAGCAAAGCTTCCAAAGAAAGCTGTGTCTGTCTGTGCTGCTTCTGGGGTGAGAAGTGCCAGAGTCTTCTTGTGTCAGCTCTCGGTTGCAAAAATCTGTGTCAGCTCAGTGCCTGCCCTGTGTCAGAGACATGACGAGCTCTTTGCTATTTTTTCCCCCCTTGCAGATGGAGACACAGCCGGCTGGAGCCAGGGGAAACTGACTCGCACTGGCTGCTTGGCTCTGAGAACTGAATTCCATAGGCGTTAAAGCCTCCAAAATGCCCTATGGATTCAGTTCTGCAGCTGGGCAGCAACTGAGCCTCAAACCTTCAGGAAGAGAATGCAACTGTGAGCTCTTCCTACAAGGGATATGTAAATCTGCTCCCACACAGAGACCATATTAGGCATGGAGGTGAGTTATGGCCACCACAGAAATATCTGCTATCAGAGAGCTACTGGGGGTTTGTGGCACATCTTCCCCCAAGGGAAAAAAAAGCCCAACTATAGAATATTTTCTTCCCTCTGGAAGCGAAATGGCACTTGAGAAAATAAATACTTTGCTACCTCCTGATATACTGCATGCAATTGTGAGCCTCTGCTAAAAATACACATTGTCAGAACAACAGCCTGGGTGTGCCCAGCAATCTCCTGTTCAGAGTCCAGGCAGCAAAACCAAACAAAACTTTGGAGAAGATAAACAGGACAGGATGGGTAAAGTTAAGGGTTATGCCCTCTGTCTCGCTGTGAGCCCTGGAGATGACCCCAGCAGAGACGTGTATTTAGAGAAAGTAGGCTCTGTTTTCACCCATCCATTGCATACCTCTGGGAGAACCTGGCTGTGCCTCTTGAGTTTTCAGGACATTTCCACTATAACATGGTATCATGCTGCCACCAGGAATCTAATGGCTGGAGGAATGGCATTTAGGATAAATTATTGTGCAAGTTCTTGTAATTTATGTAACATCTCAACATAACCATATTGCAAACCCCATGCTCCTTCTCACCTTGCCTAGAAGAGCTGGTTGCCACCTCCTCCAGGATCTCACCTAAAGCAGGCTCTGCCCATGGCAGGCAGCATCCAGACCTGACAATTTAGCTGCATCCCACAGCAGTTCCAGGGGATGGGGAAGAAACTCCTTCCCACACCCCACCGGAGTGCTGCATGACTACACAAGGATCCAATGCACGAACTTTGGGTTCACTGCCCAAAGGAGCTGCTGCTGGAAGTGCACCACCAGTGCAAGGCTGATGCAGACATTTAACTGCACCTCCCTAACTGGGCAGGACAGCCCACTCAGCCAAGGAAGATAATAAAAAACCCCCAATAAACAAACAACCAACCCAGCAGGAACTGCTGCCTTTTTCCTATACTGAAAGGAACCAAAAGCATAACTGATTAGCCAGCAGTCATTGATGGAGGCCTTTTCTAGCCCATTCAGCAGGTCCCACTGCCACTGTTCTCAACACAGCCAAGGAGCATCAGTTTGGTCCAAGGTTTCTACGCAGTTTTCCTGGTTCAGCCCTCTTTCAGCTTTGTCTGGCAGCAGAGTTAACACATTTTCAATAAGCTAACTGGGGAAGGGGAAATCCAGACAGTTGCTGAGACACATTGGCACTTGGTTAAATAAAACCTGTTGCACTAAGTAAAAAAAAAAAAAGTTAAAGAAAATCCACTTGCTTTCACTTTATAGCAATTCAGAACAACCAAGGGCCTCCAAGTTCACCCTCATAGTCTCTCTGCTTTGCTATGTAGATGGGGAACATCCCATTCCCTCCCATGTGGGAGGCCAGGGGGAGACTAGAAGACTACAAAGGGACAAAGAGAAGGTCCTCTATTTTTCCTGGACGCTCATAAAGTCCCTGCTGCTCCCAAGAGAAGCTGACAGCAAACAAACTAGGACAAGGCAGGGTACTGCCAAGCAGGACAAGCCACCATGGCTGAGCATAAACCATAGCAGAAGCCACCCCTAACTTCACAAAAAGGTGCCAGATTTGATTGCAAGTTGCTCACAGGAGAGACTGATGTTATGTAGTTAAGAATCAGATATATAAGCATTTGCAATTGGGTTTTTTATTGTTAATAGTAATCTAAAAGGTACAGAAGTTTGCAAGTAAGTCAGACCCAACCCCTCACAGCCCCCATGCTCCCAGCACAGCTCTTCCCGTACAACCGCCAAGCTGTGGAAGTGCTGTGGTTGACACAGCTCCAGTAACCTCACTGGAGAGCCAGCACGTTCAACCAGAGCAAAGTCAGACCCAGAGCAGGGCCTCAACAGCAGTTTCAACAAGGACATGTCGTCAGGCGTGCTGAGCACATTACCAAGTGTAAGAGGATGGGTACACCAGGATCTTCTGCCAGAGTGTAGGGAAGTGCTGCATACAGGCCTCACATGGTGATTAAGCATAGTGATATGGTCACAAACAGCAGTGACAAGACATGCAGATAATTGCTCTTTAGAGTGTTCAAGAACCCCTGTGTCCTCTGGGACCTGCACTGCCCTCAGCCTGGAGGAAATTCAGCTTTTATCTCTCCAGGAAGGGAATGAGCTTACAGGCCCTTCCCCTGGACAAGGTAGGAAGAGGCTCATCTTCTCTGATCAAGGGCTGCTGTTTGAAGATCCCGCACCAGCTGTGACCAGTCAACCAAACCAGTGGAAATCAAACGTTCATTTCAAAACCGGGACCAAGGAGCTGATCCAACAGTCAGGTGTCATGTGGTTTCTTTACAGGATGAGCACTGTGCACCAAAAGGGGTAAATCTGGCGTAAGATTGTGGAGAATGGGGAGCAGTTTAAAAAAATCAACAGGAGTGGTGGCATCCATTGCTTGTGTTACTTGCTAACTACACCGAAAACATCTGCCAACTGGCTCCCATGAGGGTACTGGAGCATCTGTCCATTGGGTGTCTGACTACCTCAACGTCTCAGTTTCTTTTTCTTCTTACGGTTCCGGTCCTCACTGCTTTCATCTGCCTCGCTGGCACTGGGGGTCACAGCCTGCTGGATGACCTTTTTTTCCACTGCATATTCCTGGTCTTCTATCTTGGGGTCTCCCTTGACCAAGAACTCTCCTTTACGGTAGGATATGGAAACACTGGTCCGGGGGTAGGTGCCATACACCCGCCGCAGATCATCCTTCACAAATTCTGGGAGGTCTTTCCTTGGCCCAAATACCTTTCCAAGCTTCCCCCATTGAAGTTCCCCTCTCATTGTGAAGCCTTCTGGCCACGTATCTCGATACTGATCTGACCTCTGATAGGCAGCATAGGGATGATAGTTTGCATAGGGATTGTAGAGAGGCATAGGGACCATGGGAGGGAAGTGCCAGGTGTGGTATGGATGGATGTAGGGATTGGAGGCACTATGGAGATGATGATACTCCACCTGACCTCCCACATACTCAGGGTAGCTGTTCCGGTCCACCACAAAGGTGATGGGTCGACTGTAGAAGTTGTGCATGTGGATGGGAGGGAACATCACGGAGCTGGACATGTCTTCTGCTCTCCCAGGTCGCAGCAGTGGGTAAGTGTAGGCAGAAGGTGGGATCATGGCTGGGTAATATTCCCGTGGCACAAAGCTGGGCTGGTACATTGTACAGGAGCCTGGGGTTTTACACAGGGGGACACTTCTCTGGAGCAGTTGCTGAGTCTCAAAAGCTGTGAGGGGAAGAGAAACAATTTACATTCCAGGCTGAATAAGGAGATACACTTAGCACTGTAAGCATATCAACTAATTAATAATTAATACAAGGAGCTCCCCACAGCTTGCAGGGGAAGTAACCTACCAAGAGCAAGTAAAGCCACATTGCCAGTGACTGCTTGTTAGCTGCTCTGCAAGACATCATTTAACCCACACATCTCAGAGTTGCAAAGATGAGAACAAGCTGATATAAAGATCACTAAGGGCAGAAGAGTCAACCTCATATCCTCATGGCTTGCGTCTGCAGTGCTGGGAGGCAGCAAGACACTGCAAGAAGCTGGAGGCCCTTGAGCAGGCAGGCACAAGGGAAAGAAACAAAGCAAGCAGGCAAAGAAAGGAAAGAGGCCACAGCCCAACCCTGCTGCAGTCATGTCAGCTGCTGTCCTGCCCACACAAGGAAATCTTAAACAAATAAAAAGATCTTCAACTGTCCTTGACTCTCTCCCCATCCTCCCAAAGCCCTGCTTTTACTCTGATAAGCAAACAAAAGCTGTATCTACTGTTTATTCCTACAGCAAAATCCAGGCATATCTACATTTCCTCTAACAAGTTCTCATATATAGGTGTCTCACTAAATACCATTCACGTTTAAATGTGCATTTACCTTGAGCAACTCTGACCTACAGATGAATTTGCTACTAGCCTGCCCTTGCTAGATATCCAAGCACCCTCCAGGGCATTAAGCAATGTCCTCTTATGACTCATTATCCTCTCCCCTAGGGCAGGAAAGGAAGCTGTATATACCATAGGGTTGGGTTTTTTTTAAAAAAAAAAAAAGTTTGCTATCAGAGGCAGGAAAAGACCTTGCACAGAACTAAAGGCAGCAAATTTGATATTTTTTTCCATAAAGTTCAGATCCTGTGGGCTCTTTTTGCTCCAGCCTTGAGTTGCCTCGTCCATAGGTGTTGACCAAGGAGAGATGAAAGTTCAACTGTCCCCTAAGTGTTGCCTGACACAAGCAATCCTGGGTACTGTAAAATGGAGGGTTTCCTTCTTTTTAACCAGTGCAAGTTGTTCCTGTTCCTAGAGGTTCATAATGTGCACTAGCTCAAGACTGCTTTTGCCATGGGTTCAGGGCTAGAAGCCTTCAACCCACACAGGGAACAGCAGAACAGAACTAGAGTATTCAGTCAAGACCAGGCAGCACCCTTAAACAAGCCTTGGAGACAAAGCCCATCATAACCATCACCTCCTCAAATAGGCGGAAATGAAACCAACAAAGTTCACAACATACTTGCCTAACTTGCTCAGAACCACCACAAAAATCCAAAGGGATGTTGCATGTCAAGGGCAGCATGATGTGGGCACATGGAATAAATGGTCTCATCTTGAAAACCAGTCTCAGTACCTCTTTAAATAGCTCATCCATGCATCTCTATTGAGATCCACACTTCCGTGAAGTGCTTGTATTCCAGAGCAAGTGGTTTGCACGGAGAGTGTGCAGCTATTGCATCCATCATATGAAACTAAGCAAGCTCAGCTTACACCCCTTCTGCTGGGTGAGTGTGCTGCTCCATGCCAGTTTAGGACAATCCTGGAGAAGCTCTTTGCATCTAGCTGATGACCAGCTCTTGCTCAAAAGCTCCTGTAGCACCCTGCATTTTGGCTGTGAGCATCATTGCTTCCAGGTCTTCCTGGCAGCTGCAAGGAGAAGGACACAGGCCATCTAAATTACTGGGGGTTTATCACAAGGCAGCCTGAGCACAGCTACTAATTGCTTTGATTTTACCCTGGAGAAAGATAAGGGGAACAAGCTGGTGGCTCAGCCAGGCAGAATGACCCACAAGAGGAAGCAAACTGAAGAGATAAGAAGGGGGAACAAGATGAGGATTAAGCAGGGCTAGAAGCGCTTCAGGGCAGCATTGTCACATGCCCCACCACAGAAGCAAAGGCATTTCCCTGGGAGCAGATCATCCGGGAGGAGGGTGTTGACAGCCCACGCAGTGTAGACAAGGCTTCACAGCCCCAGAAGAAGTTTGCAAACCTGTCACCCTTGACTGGGTGGCCTCTGCCAGGCTCCACTGCACAGCTGCCTGGCGCTGTCCTGTCCCTGCAGGAGCTCTCCCCATGCCCCAGCACAGAGCTCTCAGACTGCCCAGACACAGCCTTACCTGCACAGGTACAAGATACTGAGCCCCAGCTCCTGGCTTAGAGGGCACAGTACTGCTCTGAATGCCCAGGTGTGTTGAAACAAGGTTTTGGTATGCAGGAGGCACAATGCTCCTGCCCTGCCCCTGCAGAGCTGCACCCTGGTGCTCCCAGGGACTGACAATGCAGTTTACCCCACTATTACACAATTGCCTGTTGTCATATTGACCTTCAGGCTGCATAAGCTTCCAGAGACAGGATTTGGGAGACTACTTCTGGAGCAAAGCCCTGCTAGATTCCACAGGACTGAGCTACAGTGTGACAAATCCATGTGTACAGGAGTAGAGGGCTTTGAGAACACCAGTACCAGCTTGCCTAATCCTGTCCCACACTCACCAGGAAGTAAGAGCAGACAGCGCTTCAGGGAAAACGGGGTTTGCCAGGAAGGTGATCATTTGTCAGGCCATCTGATGGCTGGAAGGCATCAAAAGCCAGATGCTTAAGAAAACCAACTCCAAACACCAGTATCAAGTGGTACCACTTGAGGAAGGAGTTCAATACCCTTCCTCTTCTCAAGGAGACCTTATAGCACGTTCCAGTACCTAAAGGGGGTCTCCAAGAAGGCTGGCAGGGGCTTTTCACAAGGGCAAGCACTGATAGGACAAGGGGAAATGGTTTTAAGGTGATGGAGACTGAATTTAAATTGAACATTAGAAATTAAAGTTCTTTACTGTGAGAGTGGTGAGGCACTGGAACAGGCTGCCCAGAATAGCTGTGGATGCCCCATCCCTGGAAGCATTCCAGGTGAGGCTGGAGGGGACTCTAACAACCCTGATCTTGTGGTAGGTGCCCCTGCCCATGGCAGAGAAGTTGGAACTGGATGATCTTTAAGTGCCTTCCAACTCAAACTATACTATGATTCACCCGCTTCTACTTCTCTTGTTTCTCCAGTACCAGCAGACAGAGGCTGCCTTGGTCTTGGAAGAAAATATCTGACAGCCTCCAACTCTTCAAAGCAACTACAGGACCAGAAGGGGAGAGGGGATCCTAGCTGATCTGTCTCTTTAAACTATCAACCTCCTTTGCTCCCCTTTCAAGCTCTGCTATACCTTGGGAAAAAAAAAATAAAAAATCATCACATCTGTTGCCTAGCGCTTAGCAGGAAAGGGCAAAACAGTCCTTAAAGCCTGAGCTGAACTCTGCTTAAATGCCTGCCTGGTCCTGAGAGCCACTGACATCCATCAATACATGCCAGGTATTGGTGGCACAGATGGAAAGCCTGGATGGGCAGGTAGTAGGCTGTGCCTGGGAGCCAAGCCTCCCCAAGACATGGCACTGGGAGCAGTGGCTGGCAGCAGGGAGGAACAAGGGGCCAACACAATAAGAAAGACTACAGCAAGAGACAAGGCAGCCTCTCCTTTTCAGCCTTTCCAGCAGTTTTGACCTTGCTGGAAAAGGGCTCAAATCCCACTTGGCTGGAGCTGAATGAGATGCCAGGCATAATAAAAAGGAGAGAAAACTCCAAAGATGGTCACAGACAACCAACATAAGATCATCTCTGCTTGGTGAGAACATGATACTGCAGACTATTCCCAGGCCTACCAGAGCTGACTCCAGCAATTCCCTTACCCACTGTCCCCATCATTTGGCAGGGCCTTTCCCTCCTCAAACATCTTGGTGCAGGTCAAGGGGACTGACACCACAGCTCCCAAAAAAGACCTGCCAAGCAAAGAGTGCTTCACACCAGCTGCCCCACAAAGAGTTGCTATGGAGCAACCAAGTAATGTTTGCAATACAAAACCAGAGGACATTGGATAGAGAAGCTTTTGTTTCACCTCTCTCTACTCATTTACTACACGTGATGAATCCACCACTAGTTAATACAGAAATGACCAAGGCTGGTAGGGCTTTCTTAGTATCTAAAGCAGCAGAAATTGCCTGCTAAAAATACAGAAGACCATGGTTATTCTGAACATCCCAGGACAATAGAATTTTATTATCACCTAGGCTAGCTTTGAATTTAGTGAGCTTTCTTTTTAGGTATTTGTGGAACACAAGAGAGCTCTGTGAGCTACAGACAACAGAGGAAAGTGTCAATATTCAATTCCATGCCTGACTACACATTCTGTAGGAGAGAGACTAAAGTGAACCTGACTGTATCATGGGCACTACCAACATACAGGTGTGCCACAATACCTAACATGTGAAACTTCATACAAGTATCTCACCGGTCTGGAGAGACTGGTTTCACCAAGTCTTCTGTCCAGCTGAAGCAGGGTCCCCAGGTCAGGCTGGCAGTTTGAATGGGTTTAGATACTTCCTCAGAGAACATGCTGCAAGCCAACACCACTGTAGAGACACTGGGCCCACAGGAGAGGACATAGCCATCTAATTTACTTTAACTGTCAGCTGAGACTATTCTTGCCTCATTCCATAGCCCTGTGATCACCTCACAAATGAAGATCCCATTAAGTTATCCTTTCCACTGTTCCAGCACTCAAGCTTTCAGACTATTCTTTCTAGCTTTTTTCCTGACCTTTTCCTCTCCCCACCCCACAAAAAACCACAGATCTCCTGCCATTGCTCTGTAACAAGTCCCAAGGGTACAGGGATGAGTATTGCAAAAGCACCAATTTCCCCCAAACAAGAGGATGAAGAAGTAATGAGTTATTTCCAGTTAGTCTCCCCATTTTGAGCAGAGTCTGCAAAATTGTTGCCACCTGACAAAACTTTGGCAAAGATTTAAAAAAAAAAAAAAACAAACCACAAAAAAAACAAAACCCCAAAACTTCAAGGACTGCTTAAAGTCAGATATTAAAACTGAATGTTCTTATTCAGCCAAGGTTTGTCTTCCACAGCTCTGTTGTCAGTCCCATGCATTCATCCAGCATCCTGGTAGCTGGAGAGAGTGTGTGGGAGAAGATCATGACAAAGCAGCTTCATATTTTTCCTTGACACTTCCATGCCTTTATTGCCAGCATAAGGTCATGCTTGGTTTGAAGTCTTCTCAGTAAAACTCAACCAGGAGAAGACTTCCAAGTACTTGTTGGGGAGGTGGGAAAGCAGTACAAAAAGCCACACAACATCATGCAATAATTTTGATTATCCACCACCAGAACTGATCCTTAGGACAGAGGCACTTGGCTGCCTTCCTAAAGGGGATGTTTTCTCTTAGCCAAGACATGCCTGGCAGCAACACAGGAATTCAAGGAAAATGCAAAATCTCGTTAAACGCTGGGCCTTTTCAGGCCTTAATTTTTATCTAGAGGATCAGATTCCCATGCTAGTGCCACTTAATAATGGAAAAACTTGAATTTTGAACACACACCCACTCACTCCACAAAGATAAAATAGCACCAAACTTTGCTACGCTGTCCAAGAGAAAAACAAACTCACACTGCCCCAGCAAAGTACTCTAAGACATGTTAAATACTTGCATGAGGGGTTACTGCATCACACCTAGTTCAAGATGCCAGCAGACAGTAGTGATTCACAGCAATATAAATCAATACTGTAGACAACAGGCCTCCCCATGCCACTAACCCAGTATGAGGAACTCTCCCAGCAATGCTGGGGCTCTGACCCTGTTTTCCCTTACACCACAGGAAGGACCTTTCTATCAGGAATTACTTCACTGCCCAAATTCTTACAGCAGCCCAAGCCAACTGGACAGATACCACAAGCACAGCTGATATAAGAGCTCCATGAACAATCCCTTCAGCTCAGCCAAGGGCTCAGAGAATTTAACTTCTGAAGCCAGAAGACACCAGTCTCACCCTGCTGTTACTAGTGCACCATGAAGAAAAGAGCTCCAGCTGGCACTGGTAACTGTGGAAATAGCAGCTAATGCATATTACAGTCAGTCACCCCTCACAGAGGCCCTTTGAAGAGGGAGTAGATTCATTTCAGCTATTCAAAGCAACATTCCCAGAAAGCGCTGAAGTCTAATGTGGGTCTGGCATTTGTTTCTGAGGTCTGTGCAAAGCCCAGACTCTGTATGAAATCAAAATACCAGGAAAAGGCCAAGTCATTGCAGAGCAAGTCTTTACTTGACAGCAGTTATCTAGAAACCACCCCCTGCATAACTCTGCTCAAATAGGAGTCAAAATGCAACTTGCTGATGATGGAGAGGTTTGGAGCAGCCACTACTCCTACTCTGACTGCAGCTGCTGGATAACACAGCAGCTCTGGAACAGCTGTGCCACCAAAAATAAAACATGATGAGTGTTACCACAAGGTGACTGCATCAGCAGGCAAGGCTCTAGGAAATATCCCTGCCTGCTGCCAAGGTGATCCCGACACTGTTACCTCTTTATCCTCTCCCTGTGTATGTATCTACTGCACCAGAGTATACATTTTGGACATACTCCACAGTTTCTCTTTTTCTGACATGTTGTCCTTTCAGCTTAGCCTAACTTCCGTGTTATTAAAGTTCCCACCACCACCATTCTCATCTTCCCAGTAAACACTGCAGGCATCCTTTGCATCAGATGTCTTCCTCACCTGAGATTCAAATTGGCATCCCATGTCTCAGTATCGCAGTCACCATGTTTTTTCTTATTTAAGCCCTTTCCCACCTGCAGCTCTGTGTCTAGACACTATTCTTTTTCCTTTAGTTTAGGACATTTTACCATGTACTTCATAGTGTTCAGTCCTAATGACCCCCTCCATGTTAAAACACAGCCTGCACAAACAGATCTGCTCCTCCTCTCACTCAAGAGTTCATCTGGTATCAATGATCTCTGTCCACACATGCTCTTCTTCAAAGAAAAGATCTCAGTATCAGCACAAGCTTCCAGATTAGGAGGTCCTGGTTGAGCCCCCAGCTGTGACTTCTGCCCAGCCATTCCCCTTCATATTGCAGCATTGAGAGAACAGACTCAGGACACTAAATCATATCAAGCACACCAATAAGTCAACTAAATGACCAATAACCTCATTAATGTACCAGTAGCATCTCTCGGTTATATAAATAACTTTGCACACAGCTATGAAGCTACTAATCAAGGCTTATGAACCGCACATGATGCTATTGAGTCACCCTTCCCTCCCACACCACTTAGCACTAGGATGCACATCTACCCCTCTTGCTCTGCCCTCCCACAACAAGTCTTTCCAACAGAGACCTGATGTAGAGTCCAGCAGGCTGTTCAAGGAGCATCACTTCAGCATTCCTGTGGGCTTGGTTCCTCAGGCTTCGCTATCATCCATAGACGCCTGCACTCTGGTCAGCTGATCTCACCTTTGTCTCATTTTATACACTATTCTCTTATTTCAGGATTCACTTTTTCTGCCACATTCACGCCTCCCTTACTCCAGTCTCCTCCCAAACAGCCAATCCACTTGATTTATTTTTTCTTTATTGGTCATTCCTTCCTCAGTTTTGCCACATCCATAGCTAATCCTGAAACTTCTGATATTGTTACCCTGGCAATCTCAGCCTTACGTGTTATTACTGATATGGTGCAGGTGGCCTTGAAAGATTTTATTCTGCATGAGCTCAGACACTCCACAATTATCTGGTTCCTCCTGGTTATATATTGTTTACTTTACACACTCCAAGACAAATCATTCAATTCTAGCCTTAATTCCCATGCCCAGCTCCAGTTACCTACCAGCACTTTCTTATCTTACACACAGAGAGTTTGCATAGCAGAGCAACATGTTTTGTACTTCCATAGCATCCCACTCTCTCAGTGGCTTGATTACAAGTCTTTGTCCTTGAAGTGCTCTTGGGAGAGTCTCCTAATATCCTGCAAAGGCTTTAACAGATCACACAGCCTGGTTCTCCAGAGGGAGTTTGTGCCCACAGTGGGTTTCCTCTGTTGACACACACCAGTGTCACAGAAAACTATCTACATTTTAACTATTCATTCTTTAAATACACTTAGATCCCATTCCCACATATCCTACAATGAGGATGGATATGCAGAAGTATAGAAGGGATAATCTTATGCATTTACACTAAGTCTTCCCAGGGGATCAACACCCTAAACTGTAGGCCAGGACAGGAAAGATTATCCAGTCTTTGGGGTTGTATTACATACAACATATCCCTTTAGCATATAAGGGCATTTTCTGTTACAACAGCAACACACACTGCATTTTTAGTGTAAAGTTCAAACATCTGAGCTAGAATTACCCATGGGAATACTGCTCTTATTGCATCCCCAAGGCAGACAGCTGTAGCATCTGCTGATCTACAACTTGGTTATAACTTTAAAAAAAATCCAACTACCTTCTGCCATGGTCTTTAGACACCACAGAACACAGCTCACAGATAATATTATTGATTTTTTAAAATGGCAATCAAAATAAAATCTTGTGTTTCCAGGAATACAATCACTCAAAAGCCCTTCTGTGTCACTTTTTCCAAATTAAAGTGTTTAAAGCCTCTCATCACACAACAATAACAATTTACATTAGTCTCTTTCACAAGCAGGTGGTGCTAGGAATGTTACAGAGTAGAGCACTGGCGTGAATCAATACTCCAACCAAGTTATACTACTGTATATGGACTTGCATTCACATGATCAAACAGCAGATGTGTCAGGGTGAAAGAGGTACCACCTCTAGAGGGATTTGTGGTTTTAAAAAGACAGGCAAAGTGCAGAACATCTCAGCTGCACACTGCTCTGCTACTGTAAACATTTAAGCTAGCACATAACTGCAAAAACATTGTAAAACAGCCCAGTCTATAACTGTAGAACATAGAGAAACATTTGCTTGGCATACATGTACTCACATGCTGAGAAAAGACAACCAAGAGAATGCCTTCACTTAACCAAAGAAGAGTAGGATGCAAACCTGATCTTAAGAAGGCAGGTTACTTTCTACAGGCTCTTTTTCACTGAAGTGCCTTAATAACACACAGAATAAGGAGATGTCCTAAGATACCACATCACACCTTGTGGAAGTTTTTCCTGTGGTAACCAGGGCTGCAAAACCTGCCTGAACATGCCCTTATAACTAAAGAGAGCAACAGGAAGCTCATTCCTTCAGAAATTACATTACATGCTCAGACAGGGAACAAGGATACACGACACAGGTAAAGAAACGGCTGAAATCAGCACATAAAGCCAGCATGGAAAAACCTCAAAAGCACTCACCAAAACTTCAGGTTGTTTCTCAAGTCAGCAAAACACTAGTAGCAAAACTTAAAGAACTGTAACCTCTAAAGTAACAGACTAACTAACATAGGAAAATACACCCCCCCCCCCTTAAATACTGAAGAAATGAACCCTCCTGTTTTCTTTTATTTTAACCTCCCCCCAAGCTTTTTACTCACACTCAGTTACAACTAAGCTGGTATTTTTACTCACGGCTCATCCAGGTTGTAATTAAATAAGAAGCCATATCAGTGGCTCCCATCAGCACTACCTTATTGTAAGCACCTGCACTGTGGTGGGCCTTTATAGACAGAAATCTCCACAGGAGTTTTAAATGGGTGACTCCGTCTGCAAGGTCAGCTCATCATCACCCAGCACAACAGCAGCAACAGTGCAGCTCCATAGGGATGCTTAGCGATTCCATGATCTAAGATTTATTTTCCAAACTAAATGGTTCTTTGATTAGTGCCTTATACCTTGCTCTGCTGCAGGTGACCTCAATAGCGGAAGCTAAATGCCTACAAATCACTCTTTAATTACAAGCCATGTTGATTACAATTACCTGGCTTCTAGGAGTTTATAAAAATGACCTGCTTAAGAAGCTACTAGTAAGTCTAATGTGCAAAAACATTGGAAAGTAATAGGGTGCAATAATACTTTTCTGTACATAGTAATTGGCTTTTGCCTCAATTTTTGGTGGTGAAATGTCCCCTGGTGAAATCTGAGAACAGCTGAATGGGAGCAACTGTTGTGAGAGATGGAAGGTGATGCATATGCTGAACACGGGAGTTGCTTCTTTGAGAGAAAGGCCCACAGAGAGATCTTAAATGATAATGGACAATGGTAGTCCCTATTTTCTGAAATGCACAGGATGAATGGAAATTAATCGTGGGAGAGGAATGTAAGTAGCTGATTACTAAGACCACAGACAGGATATTTGCTGGATTACTGCCCCACCTGTCCAAGCAGCCATGTATATTTTTTGTTTCCACTATGTCATTCTGCAGCTTGGCACACGCTCCTCGGAGAAGAGGAGGCTCGGGGGGACCTCATTGCTCTTTACAACTCCCTGACAGGAGGCTGTGATGAGGTAGGGGCTGGTCTCTTCTACCGTGCCTGCAGTGAGAGGAACGGAGGAAATGGCCTCAAGCTGGGACAGTGGAGATTCAGATTAAATAACAGAAAATTTTTTTCGCTGTTCGAGTGATCAGGCATTGGAATTGGTTGCCCAGGTGGTGGAGTCGCCATCCCTGGAGGTTTTCAAGTGGCCTCTGGATCTGGCAGCTGGTGATATGGTTTAGTGGCTATGGGGCAACAGTGGTGGCGCTGGGCTGGCGGGTGGGCTCGATGAACTTGAAAATCTCGTCCTATATTGCTGATTCCATGACTGCAGGATTCCCTGGCTCCAAGCGGGGGCGTCCCCGGCCCGGCCGCGTTTCCATGGCGACGGGAGGCCGGACCATAGAGGAGGCGCCGTCCCGCGGCCAGAGTAGCCCTGGCGGCTGGGGGCGGGGATATGCAAATGAGGGAGGCGGGTGCCCTCACGCGAGATGGCTGCCGGGAGCTGCCGCCGACTTCACTTGCCAGGATGCAAAATGGCGGCGGGGCGGGGCTGGGAGGATGCGCATGCGCTGCTGCGCCGTGCGGCGGTGGAGCGGCGGGGGAGCGCCGGTACCGGACGCAGGTAGAAGGCGCCGGGACGGCGGGCGAGACGCCTTATTGCCGGCCCCGGTTTGTCTCCTTGTCTGTCGTGTGGTGGGGTAGGGACCCCTCATCTGCTCCGTAAGGTGGCTCGGGTAGGGTGAAAGAGACACCACCACCCAGTGGGGCCGCCTTTGCGGAGTGGGGAGGTCCCCCCTTCCCTGCAGTGGTAGAGCCCTGGTGGGTACTTCCCTCCATTATCGTGGACGATCCCACTTCGGGCTGGGGAGTGCCCTCTCCCTGGTGTCAGTGCCCGTGGACAGGGGGCTCAGTCCCGGAGGCGGTCGGGGTCTGGCTCCCGGCAAGAAGGGGCGGCTCTGGCATTGCCCTCCCCGCCTGGAGTGTGCAGCGGGTCTCTGGTGTCCCTTTTACACCTTCTCCTCACCTGGCAGGCTTCAGCCCACTGCCATGGAGCCTGCGGGAGAGCCCGCCAGGGAGGGATGGCAGCGCCCCTGCCCGGCCACTCCTTCCTCTAGCAGGGCTGCCAGGCCTGCCCTCAGCGTGGGAGGTCCCTGCGGATGGGGCACAGGGGATGGCAGCGCTGCTTGGCCACGTCCAGTCACGGTGTCTCTATCTCCGGCCGGAGTCCGCAGACATCGCCTGGCTCCCTGGGCTCCTGTCCCGCCCGTGGCACGTCAGCAGCTGCAGCTGGTGACCCAGTGCTGTCTTTTCCAGCCCCAAACGCCCCAGAGATCCCTGGTGGCCTTGGCAGCTGGGCTTCTTCCAGCCCTTCAGTCAGTAGCCTGCAGCCTTGTGGCACAGTGGTAAAAGTTCCTTCTCGCCTGGTGCTTCCTGTTAAGTCTTAACAAAGAACAGGCAGTATCTGAGCAGTAACCCGCTCTTGTAGCTTCTTTGAACCAACTCTTGGGGGTTGTTTTCACTGATGATTCCATATTTACTTCTAGATTTGTAATTTGAGGCCAGAGTTTCCTGACAATGGTTCCCATCCCAGTGCTGTGAGGTCCACTATGGCATTAGACTTTATATTGACAGGAAATGATGGGGAATGCTTTTTTAATACATCTAACACACTTACTTTACACTGTAAAACAATGCGTTGTTTAGACATGGGATGTTGTGTGCTGTTAATGTAAAAGCCTTGCCAAGTTCTAAGGCTATGAGATCTGCCCAGTTATCTCTATTGACAAACCTTGTGTTCTTGTTAGGAAATGAGTGCTGATTGAACAAGATTGCTCAGCTGGGGCACAGCTCCATGGAAGCTGCCAGCTGGTTCAAGGTGTTAATTGTCTATGTGGCAGTTGTGTTTGCGTGTGTGAACTCGGCAGGAGTGATGGAAGCACATGATTGCTTGTAATAAGAGAGATATTACTTAACCTCATGATACACAGTCATCAGTGATTGTTAAATTGGCAAACAGTATTGGGAAACGCCCTCACAGCCTCTTCCAGTCATGTTTCCCTGCCTGATACAGGTGGTTTCACAGGTTTCATTGCTTCACCCTTCAGATACCAGGCTGCTAGGAGCCTGCTGTTGGGGTGTTTGTTCATGTTTCACACAGGACTGTGTTTAGTGTTCCCTCCAGAGTCTTTGTTACTAAATGAGTTATCGGAAGGTGCTAGGATTTTGGAAGAAGTATGGAGTGGAGACACTGAGAGCCTTTGGGCTATATTCATCTCTAGAAGGGTGCACAAGATCAAAGTTTAGTCAGAGGAGCCTAAAATTTTCGGAGTGTGTATCTAGGAAAGAGCTTTCCTGGGCTAGAAGTAGGATTTTGAGAGGGATTTTTTTTTTGTTTAAGTGTGGGCTCTTTTGGTTTAATTCATTCAAATAGCTCTGTGGAGGGATTTCTCATTTTACTGACAGAGTTCTGCCAGAATCCAAGTAGCTTTGTGGGGTGAGAACCCTCTGAGATGTCTTCTCTTGTGGAGCTGTTCTGGGGTGCCATGTGTGGGAGGGAAGGAGTCTGCAGAGCCTGCTCTGTGCTCCTAAAATGGGCTCATGACTGCTGGATAAGCCTGACCAGACAAGGACATCCATGACTGTCACTTGCAGAGTCTGTGAGGAATTGATGTGCCCAGCACCAGGCATTTTGCAGGGACGGGTCACAGGATGTCAGCTCTTTCACAGGTGCAGCTCCATCCCAGCTTCCCTATGAATGGGGCTCGACCACCAGCAGCCTGGTCCTGTCTGGCTGTGACAAATATCTATAAATAGAGTTTTCTCTCAGGTGGTTTTTCCAGCTGCTGGGTGGATTTATTGTGTGATTGTTGCAGAGATACAGAGCAGGTGTATTTGGCTCTCTGTTAGTAAGCCCCTCAAAACCCAGAATATGCAGCAGAGGCAGTGTAGTGGCAGCTCAAGCAAGCATAGACATATCCTGAAGTATTGTTTGGGATTATTATTACCCACACAGGGGAGAATAAATATGAGAGTCATCCTGATACTGAGGTCAGTATCAGGATGATATGAGTGGCAACTTCAGCACATAATCATCTGGCCCTGCTTAAAAAGCTGGCTTGAGCCAAGATTCACGTGTATGGCTCTGCTGCTGGCTCAGTACAAGTGGCTTCAGCTGTGGAAGGCTGGAGCTCAGCCTTGTTGTAAGGCCAAAGCATTGCCGAATCACCATGGGATACGAGGACTCGTGAATCCAGCTGTGAGCTGGCTAGGAAGTGAGAGCAGATGTGTGAGCCCCAAGCTGTGGTGTGTTCCAGACACAGCTGTATGCCAGCACTCCCAAACAAAAGCAGTGCTTTCCTGGTAGCCAGTATTCCAACATCCTCCTCAGGAAGATAAGATCTGCGGACGTCACTGGCAAGAGCCAGATGCGGAGGAGGAAGTTTCTCAAATAAAGACTTATTGCTTTCTAATTTATGAGTTTGTTGCTTTATGACTGTGTTAGAAGTTCAGCGTGAATGAATGATAGCTATTCCCTTCTGCAGCTCCTTTTCCCATTACTTCTTACAGCCTCATGTTGAAAAGTTCTGACATACTCCATGAGTAATTCTCCATCCCAAGGAAAAGGTTATGAAAATACCAGTGTGGCTAGCTTAAATAACACAGTGCTTTGGGTGTAGAAGTAAAATCTGCTTTTTACAGACAACTGTGATTTGTTTCTTTTTAACTGCACATTTGCAGATGGGGAGGGAAAAAATATCTATCAAATGACCTAATGGCAATCCTAGCAAAAGTGATATCACTTGCAAGTATCAGCTGGCCAGAGGAGTTGCACATCTGTGAGAGAGTGATGAGGGGGCAGAAAGAAAGGAAGTGGAACTTCACCCTCTTTGAACAGTGCTGTAACATATATATGACAAAATGAGGTGTCTCTGGAAACTTCAACAGCTGTGGTTTGTGCAATGTGTGCTCAGTGAAGCACTGTTCAGATGGGAACAGCGTGAAGTGCAGCACTAAGAGGAAGGTTTGAGCAGGCTCTGCTTTCAAAGAGATTTGGGATCGTGAAGGCAAGCCCAGGATAATAATCACCCTAGTGGGTCACATTGTTGGTCTGTCTTTCCCCGTATCCTGCCCCATGGTGGCAGTAGGAGATGCTGTTCAGGGGGAGAGCATGTGAGCATGGGCACCATCTGTGGCCTTTCCACTTGTCCACCCCCAGCCTGCGCAGCTGGCTTGGGGCTGCTGGAGGGGATTTTGCTGCCTTGCTCCTTGTAGTAGCTGTTTGTGTACAGCTGTTTTCCATGAATTTGTCTAATCCTTTGAACCTGCTGCCCAGCTCTCTAGTATCTTTGGCAGCAAATGTCAGGTGTTTACTACCTACCAGGTAAAGAAGTATTTTTGTGTGCTTTAAACTGATATCCTGCTAGTTACGGTGAGTGTTCCCAGTTCTTGTGTCCCAGCACTTCCATGAGGGGGCCCAGCACGCTGGTGTCTTCATCTGCTCTTCAATCAGTCCTCCACAGAAGGCTCTTGGTGAGAGACAGGGGACTTACCTGTGGGACAGTTGGCTTAACTCTCCCTTCTTCTTAACCTTTGTCTTTACACATCATGATTCCTTTCCAGTTCTTGACCATACAAAATGAAATTTCCCATTGAGGCTTGTCTGTCTTTAATTATGTCTGTAAAGGTTCATTGTCTGGCTGAATTCCCTTCCAAGCAGTGTCTTCCTTTTATCTGGCCATGGATTTTGGCTTGGCAGAGATGCAGAATGGTGGCTGAGCTCCACAAGGGCTCTGCAGTTGGATCCAGTTGACATCTAGTGCTTTGGCTGGGAGTGGAGATGAGGTACAGTTTCAATCAGTGATGTAATTGATTGGAACAAATCTGTTCCTGCTTCTTCTGAACTAGTTATGAGGAATTCCTTGGCCTAGGCAGAGCAGAGGGTTATTTTTGCTTTTTGCTTTTCTAATCTTGCCTAGAAGTGGTCAGACTCATGGCTTCAGGGAAATGCTGAATGGGACTGGCGTTCCATCAGGTTTCATACCCAGACATTTATTCTTCTGCTTGATTTTCTACTTGGACTTGCTGCAGCTGGTTGCCAGGCCAAGAAGCTGATGTGGTGTGTAGGTTCCTATTTCTTATGTGTTCTGTCTTATCCCACATTGCAAAGCCCCCACGATGTGTCTGAGCTGGGTGAGTGCAGACCCTGGAGGGCTGAAACAGGAGTGACACACAGCCCCTTATCTTGCTTTTGACACTGCCAGGATAACAACCTTGCTGTCACCCTTCATGTGTGTGTGCTGTGAACAGGGCTTCTCTTGATAGCACGAGCTGGAGGAGCTGACTTGTACTGATTTAAGAAACCCTTATGTCTCACATAAGTGCCTTGTGTTTTGCCTTTGGTGTGTAGCAACTTAAGCGTGAGAGGGGGTTCAGCCTGCAAAGCACAAGAGAACACTTTTGGCTGTACCTCCTGGCCATGAGCTCCAGTCAGTGCAGGTGTGAGAAGTCCTCCACTCGCACTCAGGCCCTTGTGAATATACAGCGACTTGTTCTGGTCTAAGGCTGTTGTGTCCATGTGTTTTATTTCTGTATATTGTTGTCCAGACAAAGCATCTTTATGTCAGACTATGGTTCTAAGATTTAGGCCACTCCAAGACAAGCTGGACAGCTGCTAAGGCTTTTGGTCGCTTTTATTGCATGATGGCAGCGTGCCTGCTGCAGTCGTGTTCTGGTCGTGTCTGTTCATGCCACAGAGCAGCAGCACTGCTTGCCATAAATAACTCATCTGTGAGCTAGCCCAGGTGCAGTCAGCTGTGACTGCCTGGGGAAAGCACTGTGCACTTGTGAGGTTACATCACAGCTGTTGTCATTTTTATTTGGGTAAAAATTTACATTAGTACCTAAAAATATCAGTGACTAGGTGTGTTTTCTGAAGGCTGCTTTGTTGTTTGCAGCTATCTAGCTTGATTCCTCCTGTGTCCTTGCCTTTAAAGAGCTGGATTAATCATCTACGTGCTGGATAACAAAGAACATTACAGGGTAAAGGACGGGGCAGGCTGCTCAGGAGGAGACAATTGTACTCCCAGGAGCCCACAGCCTGGCTTCAGCTTAATGAAACAGCTTTAGTGCAGCAGACAGCTTATAGTCTCTTAAATCCCCTCCAATCCACTTTGGAACAGCTCCTCAAAGCAATAGGAATTTGGATCTCTGCAGACAAAGATTTACCAATTAACTTGATTCAGCTTGTGCTTCATTTAAGACAATTAATCTGTTTTCATTTTGGTTTATTTATTTTTTTTCTCCTGCAGGAGCAACAATGGATTGGCCCCAACAAAGATGTAGTAGGTGTTGGGAGAAGACATCTCACCTGAAATGGAGGTGATCGAAGGAGCTGAACACCGACTGCACCAACATGGGGCTGCGACTGCTGGCTTGTCTTTTCCATTTGCCCACTGCAGTGATCTACGGGTCTCTGTCGCTCTTTGTTTCCCTTTTGCACAACGTGTTCCTCCTGTACTACGTGGACACCTTTGTCTCTGTTTACAAGATTGATAAACTGTCCTTTTGGATAGGAGAGGTTAGTTTTTTCTCCATAGGCTTGTGCACTCTTAAGTAAGAAACTCTGAAACCAAGACTGCTCCTTGCTAGAAATGTGAAAACTGTTAGTTATAACAGCAGTGTTCCCTTTTGGAGAGGGAGCAAGAGAGCCTTCCAAGTGCTAACTTGGGCTTTTCAGTTTTTTCCACTTATATAAAAATAGAACAAGCTGGGATAGAAAATGCAGAGACTTAGTTTTTAAGACTGCCTTTCCTCTGGGTATGTCGAGTGTTTCACATGCAGTGAAAACGACTGGCCTCACTGCCAGTTGCCCCAAACAAGGGCATCATGCAGTGGAGATGGGGCAGGGAAGGTGTGCTGGGACAACCAGCTGGTGGCTCACCGTGCCAGCTCAGCCCTGTTTGCTTTGGTGACAGAACTGAGCTGTCCTGTGGTTTGTTTCACTGTCCTGTTTTCTTTCCTAGACAGTGTTTCTGATCTGGAACAGCCTCAATGACCCTCTGTTTGGCTGGCTGAGTGACCGAGTGTTTCTTAGCACACAGCAGTAAGTGAAGTTCTGCTTCCAGAAGAGTCTGGGAAGTTGTTTAGTCTCTGGGGAAGATGGTGTCAAATTGGCAGCTTTAAAATGATGGCATGGGAATGGTTTATTGGGCATGGAACTCTTAAATACCTCGTTTTCAAGGCATCTTCGAAGTTCAGTGCTCATGAATGTTGTTTCAGTACTTGACTGTATAAAGTCACACACTTATTGGGTGGATGTGACCCTAACCCTTGACAGTCATGAGTGGTGCAGAACCTAAAATATGGGCATCTAAAATCTCAAGCCCCTGCCAAATGTGCAAGCCTCTTAACGGGATGTTAGAGAGTGTCTGTACATGGTTTGGGAGGCACAAGGAGGAAGAGTACAGTTATTTCCACATGGAATGCCTCAGACCAGTTGTTCCCAAACTCTGTAGGATGGGAGCTGAGGTGAGACAGCTCTGTGTTGTTGGCCATTAGCATTTCTCATGTATTTATGTCAACATTTTAATGAAAATCATGGTGTGGCTCCCTGCAATTAGTAAAAACTCATGAAAATCATTTACATTGTGCAAAGTGCAGACACTACAGCACTGTCAGGGAGAGAAATGCTCTGGAGAAAAAATAAATCCCTTTTCTTTTTGGCCTTCTTAAACCCATATTTTCAGTGTATTCACTACTAGCTGAGAAGGTATCTGATGTGGGTGGTTGTTACTTGAGCAAAAGCTTTATTTGTGTCTATGCCACTTACATGATTTCCTTGGAGAGGAAGAACGTATGGTTATGCAGGGTTTTGTCCAGGTACATAAAATATTTTTTTTTTCTTCTGTTGCAGGGCAGGAGCAGAGATTTCCTCCCCTGAAGTAGTTCTGAAGAGGCTCAGGGCGCTAAGCCACAATGGCCCCCTCTTTGCCATTTCTTTCCTGGCATTCTGGGTTGCCTGGGCTCATCCTGGTTTGCAGTTCCTCCTTTGCCTTTGCCTGTATGACAGCTTTCTCACCATGGTCGACCTCCATCACAACGCCTTGCTTGCAGACCTGGCTGTTTCAGCAAAAGACAGGACCAGCCTCAACTTCTACTGCTCCCTCTTCAGTGCCATAGGCTCCCTGTCTGTCTTCATGTCCTATGCAGTGTGGAACAAGGAGGACTTCTTTTCCTTTCGCATCTTTTGCGTCCTGCTGGCCCTCTGCTCCATTGTTGGTTTCACCCTGTCCACACAGCTGCTCCGCCAGCGGTTTCAGACTGATGGGAAAGCGAAATGGGACCACGAATCAACCCTAAAAGAGTAAGGGTCACCAATTCTCAGCAGGGACAAAGGCCTGACATAGATCTGCAGCAAACTAAATGTGTGAGAAGATGAGGCAAAATTTGTTAATCATCCCTGGTTCTTGTCTATTGATACAGTTTTCAGGATCAGCTGTCACACTGGCTCCTCTGAAAATAGAACAAAACTGTCTTGTGTCACCCCTAGTCCAAACTGGAGGCAGGGGCCTGAGCTGCTGTATGGCCGTCCAGTGTTTGGAACATGAAATGGGTTCATGTCTAGAGCACCCAGTGAGGCCTGTGCGTGGCAAAATGTCAGAAGCAGTTTGTGAAAGCATTCCTGCTTGTGCATGAGACCACATTGCTGCCCATGCCGTATGGAGTTGGACAAGCGAATGTCTCACCCTGTTACTCACTTCAGCTGCCTGATAGTGGCTGGGTTGTTGGTAGACCACACCAAGCTGATTTTCCCTGTTCAGCTCCTTCCTTGGGCTGCCTCGCTTGTCATCTTTTGTTATGGGCTGCCAGCATTATGCTGTAGGAGCAGCAGATCCTGATGAGATCTGCCAGGTGAGCTAGCTGCCGGGACCTGGAAGAGGAACGTATATGTAGTGGAGTGGCTAATAAGAGAACGCATTTATGGACAGAAATGTGAATTTTGTGTTAAGAATGCAGATGTTCTTTGGGAGACCTGTTGCCTGTGCTTCTTACTAGCAGTAAGCAATCATTGTTGTAGACTCCACTGTTTTGATTGGTCCAGGAAGACGAAAGGTTGGGATGGGAGCTGAGGAGAGGCAGCTCTGCATCTACACAGGGAGAACTGGGCACTCTGTCCTGCTTGGTGTGAGGGATTTATTGTTGCTTTTTATCCCTCCTTTTCCTTTAGGCTGTACATTGAGAAACTCTCCGTCCCCCAGGAGAAGAGGATCACCCTGTCAGAGTATCTCCAGCAGCTCTCCCGGCATCGTAACTTCCTCTGGTTTGTCTGCATGAATCTTGTCCAGGTAGGCACAGAAACAACACGCTGCAATTCAGAGGATGAGCGCTGGCTCTGGCTGTTTGAGATGGTGATTCAGCAGTATGTGAGTTCCCCAGGAAGGGCAGAGATGTTTCCAGCACCCACTTGCTCTTGGAGCCTCCTGCACATGCTGGCTGATTCAGCAGCTGGTAGCCACTCTCCCTGCTTGTGACTGAGGATACTTCCTGAGCAAGCTGTGGGGTGCTCCTTCCTCTGTCTGCAGCGTGGGCTGGGTTAGGGGGGCTGACTGAGCTCTGTACAGCCCATATGGGGTGCAGAAGCGCAGGGCCTGGCTCACAGAGGGGATGAGTTCAGGAGTGCCGTTTGCTGGCATGGCTGTCAGCACAGTCTCCTTCCCCTTTCCGTTTTCCTGAGGCTCACGTCACTGTTCTCTCTGTCCAGCTGGATCCATCTCCCAGCTGGCTTTTACCATTTCTGTTTTTCATCCTCTTCAGTGATTACTACCAAATGCCGTCAGCCTGCCCAGCTTTGTGTGCTGCAGTCATGGCTCCCTGGGGTCCCCTCAGTTCCCCTCAGGCAGGCTCTTGATGCTGGTCTGCATCTTTGTGTTCAAACCTCACTGCCTCCTCTCTCCTGCCATGCCATTGTCTCCCCCAAAGCCTCGTGGTCACTGCTGTCACCCACTGGCCCTGTCTGCCCCAGCAGCACTGTGCTGTACAGCTGGGCAGTGAGGCTGACCCCAGGCATGCAGTGGGCATGGCTTGATGGCATTGCAGCTTTGCAATCTCAGCCAGCAGTGTCAGAAATGTCATAGCCAAGGTCTTGCTCTGCTGAAGTACTCCAGGCCCATCCTGCATGATCCCTTGGCATGGGGCTCCTAGGACAGCAGAGCCCACAGGGCTGTTAGCTTTTTCTGTTCTTTCTCACTGCTGTTCCTGCTGACCAGCTCGTCTGCATGCTGCTTTCACAGGTTTTTCACTGCCATTTTAACAGCAACTTCTTCCCTCTGTTCCTGGAGCATCTGCTGTCAGACCAGATCTCTGTCTCTACTGGATCCTTCCTGCTTGGTGAGTCTCAGGTGGGACTGGAGGGAGCAGCCAAGTTAGGTAGGACCTGGCCTGAGCCTGGGTTTGCTCTTCCCAGACTCCATCTGGGGTGAGGTGTGCTCACATGCAGGGTCTCGGGCTGTAAGATTCACACGTGCACACATGCCACATACTTCCCTGCGACCTCTGAGTTGTCCTTCCTGGGCACAGAAGTAACTTGGAGCCTTTTCTAGTCAGGACAAGCCTGGTGTGCTGGACACCAGACCCACAGAGGTATTGCTTTGAGCCCTTGAGGCTGCAGATAGGGTTCCCAGGATGCAGCAGAGAACATAGCCCTGAATTTTATCCTTTTCCTTCTGCAGCATATGGACCATTTCCAAGCTGCCACAGATATGTGGGCATTGGTCCTAGAGTTATCCTGGGAGGGTTCTGTGCAGGCTAGATCTGGTCAGGCAGTCCTGTCCCTCTCATTTTTGCTCCAGGGCTGAGTCGCAGCCTCTGCATGACACTGGGCAAGTCTTTCCTTCCTTCCTGTCCATGAGGTTGATGGAAGAAGGTCTCCCTCTGTAGGAAAGTGTGTGCTGTGCCACAAAGCCGTGGAATAAATCTGCTGCAGCCTTTTGTACGTGCAGGGGAGCTACTCTTATTGTCCTGCTGGCAATAGCCAACCTTGCTGTCTCTCTCGGTATCATGTCTGGGGGCATGGTGGAAACTGAAACTCCATCAAGCTGTTTGTGCCTGTGTCTCTGCTCAGGTATTTCCTACATTGCCCCTCATCTCAACAACCTCTACTTCCTGTCGCTCTGCCGCCGCTGTGGGGTTTACGCTGTGGTGCGAGGACTCTTCTTCCTGAAACTGGCTCTGAGTGTTGTCATGCTCCTGGCAGGACCTGATCAGGTGTATCTGCTCTGCATCTTCATTGCCAGGTAGGCAAGCAGCAGTTGCTTTCCCTGCCCTCTACCTCCTGGGGAGCAAAATGAGCTGTCCCTGTTTTAAGAAGAGGAGTGGAAGGCAGGGAACAGGGGGCAGGGTCACACATAAACCATGTGGTTTCCAGCTCTGGCAGCACATGGGATGGGTCACTGCAGAATCCACAAGCTATCCTGCTGCAGTGAGTGAGACAGCAATGTTCAGGAGGTCACAGACCAGCAGGGCTGGTGGCAGCCTGCAGCTGCCTTTGCCAGCTGGTGAGAGCTCCTCTCCTCCGCAGCCCTTCGTGTCTCCTGCAGGTGCATGTGAGTCACTGTCCCCCTGTGTCCTGTCCCCAAGCCTGTCTGTGTGACAGGTCAGGACTGATCCGAGGTGTCGCTGCAGGGTACAAAGGCTTATTGATAGTGGTGTTCCTCTCCTATAACCAGGGCTTCTGAAATTCTTACTTTAAGTTTGGGGAAACCTTTCTCACCCTTGCCATTCTTTCTGATCTGTCAAGTTTTCCTGTCATTTCTTGATACCCCTGTTCAGTGCTTTGCCTGTTGTTCTGCAGCAACCGCGTGTTCACAGAAGGGACCTGTAAGTTACTCAACCTGGTCGTCACTGACTTGGTGGATGAGGATCTAGTCCTGAATCGTAGGAAGCAGGCAGCCTCAGCTCTGCTCTTTGGGATGGTGGCTCTGGTCACCAAGCCGGGCCAGACCTTCGCCCCTCTGATCGGCACCTGGCTGCTCTGTGCGTACACAGGTAAGGATGCTTCTGGGGAAAGCAGCACAGCAGGACAGGGCAGACCTGTGAGTTCAGTGTCCTGCACCGTGTTCTGGGCCCTGGGTGGGTGCAGAGGGCTCTTCAGTTGCTAATCTGTGCCTGGTCTCTGCTTCTCCACGGCCGGTCACTCAGAATGGATGAAGGTCAATCCCCATTGTCCCCATTCTCACAAACTCTTCTTTGACACCAGGCTATGACATCTTCCAGCGCAACCCCCTGAGCAACGTGGTGAGTGCCCAGCCGAAGCTGGAGTCTGACACAGCCTTGGAGCCAACCCTTCGCCAAGGCTGTTTTTACCTCCTTGTCTTCGTGCCCATCGCATGCGCGCTGCTGCAGCTCCTCAGCTGGTCACAGTTCAGCCTGCACGGGAAGCGGCTGCAGATGGTGAAGGCCCAGCGGCAGAGCCTGACACAAGGCCAAGCACTAGAGGTCAAAACAATCTGAGGGTGCCTGAGCCCCAGAGTGCTGCTGGTTCCAGGCTGGTGCTGGAGGGCAGGTGAAGGGCAGGGATGGTGGGCTGAGAGCCTGATGTTCGCAGTTCAGCTGTGAAACGCTGTGATGTCAGTGTTTACTCATTCCAGGTGATGATCACTGGGGAAGGCAGAGAAGTTCAGCCTGTGAGGGGCCTGGGGTAGATCACTTGATCTCAGGAGCAAGAACATTTTATCCCAGCCTGTCCCAGGGAGCAGAGAGCTGCTCATTCCGGCAAGGAGGTGCTGGGTTGCAGGTGCTAGAAACAGACATCCCCAGTGTACTTCTCTGCCCTGGCCATGGCTCTGGGGAGCTACAGCCTCTCCAGCTGAGTGGGAGGAGACTGCAAAGGGAGTCCTTCCTTGCTGGAGCCTTGCAGCCTTGGAGAGTGGAGTGGGAAGCTCCTGAGGGACCAAGTAACTAAGAGAATGATTGCCAAACAGGAGCAGGGATGAGAGGACCTTGAAGGCTTTTCCCAGTAACTGGTACAACCCTCCCACTTACAGTGCCGTGGTTCTTGGACCAAATTCACTCTTAAGCATTTGTTGTTCCCAGGACAATATCCTGCACAGCTGGGATCTGCTGGGTGTGCTGTTTTATGCTGAGGTTCCCTCCTCTGTGGCCTTGTAGAGGGAGTTGGTGGCCTGGGAAAGGTGCTGGGCTTGAACTGAGTTCAGAGCCTTGAGCTGGATCATTTCAGTGGGTATCCCATTGCATGCATTTATCCCTCCTCTCCTCTCCACAGCCCCTTCTACTCAGTGCTGTCACACAGCTGTACCATGAGCCCCCTCCCATTCTGGGCAAGGTCAGGGAACCAACCCCTAATCCAGCTGCTGGAAGTGCCTCCCTGCCCAGGGCCATCCCAGGTGACCTGGTGAGGCAGCCTGGCACCCTCCACTCTTGCAGGAGAGCACAGCCTGGAGGAGACACCAGGTCTTGCTTTTGTGCCTTCGATTCCTCTTTGGAGCCTGTCTGACACAGTACTGGGCAGTCACAGGGTTGGGGTTTTACCCCTGTGGGGAGGGGCAGACATCTCAGCTCCTCTGCACTTGAAACAGTGCCCAAGTTAGATCATCCCACCTGGCTGCTGAGCCAGGGGCCCAAGGAGAGCAGGGTGCTTTGGTCTCCCTGATTTTGGCTGGGAGTAGATGGACAGGTAATCACCAAAGGGGTCCCTGAGGCAAGGGAGTGACTCCTCAATCCCTGTGATGTGTTTGGGGGCAGGCGGAAGGGGTGTGCCAAAGCCTGTGCCTGCCTGCTGCAGAAGGGGGGCTTGGCAGGCAGTGTTTGGAAGCCGTTGCACCTTGAGGGATGTTCTTTGTTTAGCGCCAGGTTCCCTCTGGGATCTCAGCCCACCAACCTGCCATCTTGCCTCAGGACATGGCTGCCTTCCGTCTTGGACCAAGACATTCCTGCCGTGAGGCTGCTGTAGTTCTTAATGGTTCAATCATAAGTTATTTGTGCAACTTCTAACCAAGTTTGAAAATTATTCTCCATTTCATAAATTAAAGATGATCTTTTTCTGAATTGCTTGATGATTTTCTTGTAGCCAGTGGCTCTAGCCTGGCTGGGTGGATGTGGTGCTGTGGCTGGGTGGAGACAAGGGGTCCTTCCCTGAAAACTGTGCACTGCAGGGGCCACCTGCCTTTGAGGGGAGGCATCAACTTACCCCTGCTGCTTTGGAAGGCCTCAGAGTTAGGTCTGTCCTGTTCCTACACCAGTGGCTGCTGGGGACAAGATGGGACAGTCATAGGACTGGCCACTGTGACCCCTTCCCTGGGCCCACCCTGTGAGCATGGCTTGACCCACTGCTCTCTGCAAACACCTGGGCTGGCACCAGCTCTTCTCACAACAGCAGTGGCATCATCCTTGCTCAGCCCAGCCTGCCTGTCCCAGCCTTTCACCTGTCTCCAGTGGCAAAAGTCTCAGGGATAATGCTTGTAGAGAAGAGTAGATTAGGACACCACGGCTGCAGCCCAGGAATCTCCTCTGACAAAAGCCAGGCTTCGAATGCAATCCTGGACCAGCGATGGTGTCTCCTTGCAGAGTCTGGCCAGCAACAATTATGCACAGGCAAGACAACACAAGTTACGTCCTTAAAATTGCCCATGTGGGAAGATGAGGCCAGGAGGCTTGAGTGTTGTATATGAATGACTTTATTTAAGTATGCTGGGCACCACCAGGCAACATGGTTTGGACAGTGTGCGAGGGAACAGTCAGGCAGACCAAACAAATGCTAGATTGGAGACAGCACCGTCCTGCCCAGTCACTGCAGGTTACAAAATGGAGCACTGCTGCTGCAAGGCCAGCGGAGGGGCTGGGGGCCTGGAGAGCACTGCCTGGGGCACGCAGTAATGGAACAGAGAGGAATTTGCTGGAATTCCCCTCTGTGCGCTGCAGCAAACCAGCAAGAACAGAACCGGTTTCCCAGCAGAAAGCTAGGCATTGTTTTATGACAGGTTCTTGCTTAAAAAATGGTCTGCTCTGATGGGGGTAGGTGAACAAGCAGCCTGGCTTCAGCTGGGAAAAGATCACCCCACCCACCTGCCTACAGCCTCTCAAAACCCATGGGTGAGCCCCAAGAACGTGGTTCCTGCAGTGGCAACCGGCTGCTGCTTACATTCATCTCAACTGGGGCAGTGCACTGGCCTTTCCCTCACCTCTGTGGCAGTCCTCCAGCTCTTACCCCATCTCTGCACCTGAGAGTGACCCCAAGGTGATGTGTGGCAACGAACAGAAAGGAGGGAAACAGGGAGGAACTGCCACCAAGCAACTCCAGCTCCATTGCTACTGCCAGGTTCTGCAGAAAACTAATGGGGGAAAAAAGAGAGCACTGAATAATGCACAAGTAAAACCTAAAGGGGAAACAGTGGCATGCCCCAACACAAGCACGTCTGCAGGCTGCCCTGGGCTGTTAGAGCAGTAGAAGCAAAGCAGCCATCAGGTGAGCAGAAAGGCACCGCAGTGCAGCGGAACACAGCCAGCAGGACAGCTTCCTGCTCACAAACCTGCCACTCACACCGACCTGCCGGTGCGCTTTATTGTCCTCTCCCTTGGTGCATTCCCTGCGACCGGCGAGTCCCCACGGAGCAAGGACGGGGTGGTGGTGCAGGGCTGGCCTTTCCACTAAGCGCAGGTGCTGTGCGCAGTGCAAATATCGAGCAGCGGGCAGCTGGGCAACAGGTGTTCAAAGAAGACCCAAAGCATAATTCCCAAGTGCTGTGGTCAGTATTTGAGAGATCCTCAGACATTTCAATAAATAAAACAATTCTTACATTACAATGCACCTTCCCAATTATTATTTTGCCCCAGAATGGATAAAGTACACAAGAGTTATGCCTGGCTGTGAATACATGCTCCCTTTGCCCTGACATGGCAGGAAGGAGGGAAACAGCCTCGACTCTTACAAAGAACACGAGAAGTCAGCACTGTAAATCTTGGCAGGTTGAGGGGGAACACACAAGTGCCTTCACGCCCATTCCGGCGTACTTGCTTCCAGAGAAGAAAAGGTATTTAAAACAAGGTACGAGAGAATAACCGTCTAGTACAATGATAGCTGATTAGATTTGCTTTGTTCTACTCCATGCAATACAAACTAAGTCCTATCGCCAACTTCTCCAGCTGTGGTGCAGACCCCACATCAGGCTAAGAAGTTACACACTCATACGCACACTCACACACCAAAACAGTGGGGGCAAACTGACTTAACTGTTGAGAATGTGCTTTCTCTTAATAAAAAATATATTAAAAACAACTTCAAAAACCTACTGATGGTGAAGACACCGCTGAAGAAGGATGTAGCTATGGGGCCTCAGCTATGTGTTTCCAGACAATCCAGGCATTGCAGTCAGCCTGACTAAAGCCTGCACGAGCAGTCTGCAGTGGTTGGCTCCCTTCTGGCTTGCCAGGCAGTTTCTATAAGCTGTTCCCTTTGTTTTTGCTTGTTTGTTTTACAATGACAGATGTGATTGTGATACAGAAAATAAGGGACTGAAATGAAAAAGGAATGGGCCATTCTGGAGAAATTTAGATTGGTATTTTCTCCTTTCCATTGAAAAAAACCAAAACAAAACAAAGAAGTTAGTAGTACTAATACAACCCTCCTGCTGCTGTCGTCTTTGCTCAGTGACATCGGGGCATGCTGGCGCACACACACACACACAGGCAGCTCTCAGACACTCGGACTCAGAAAAGCGAGTTTAAGTGAGTCTTCGGAGGAGACTGAGGACAGGTCCCAGGGCTAGAAGGTTTTTCGGTGGATGGCACGAGCTCCATCTTCTTCATATTCCTTTTTTGAAACCCACATTTTCTTAAAGGTGTCCAGAGAGGCCAGGATAGAGCCACTAGGGAGAGACAGGCATGTTACGGGTTAGAGGAAAATGCTGGGGGCGCTCTCATAGTATTTCTGCAGAGAGGGGCTGTTTCTCTTGTGACACTTCCCCATGACAGAGAGGTGCCAAGGCTCAGTTAACCATGACAGACACACTCTCTGGACAGTCACTCCCTCTCCCGCTATCCTCAAATGTGCCAGTGCTACAGAGGCTGGCAGCACCTGCCCCCTCCCACATGACCTGGTGACTGCTGCTCCAAGAACACACTAAGCATCACCCAGCTGAGCAACACAATCCCCCTGACACACAGCACCAGTGGGGATAACAACATGAAAGCTGCCAGGCTGTGCCTCCCCAGCCCCACCTCACAGCAAAATGTGTTGGTGTGCAGTACATACCCAATCCACGTGGAATACAATCTCTCCTGGGGAGCCGATATCTGAGAGAAAGATAGAATCAAGTCAGTACCTTCCCAAGCTCCAGTCTGCTCCTCCTAGCACACTGCCCACACTTCACTCCAGCTAACACCTGACACACAAATGTGATCTCTCACAACAGAAAGGCACCTTGCAGTCCCTGCAAAACAGCCACTGTGGTCCAGGATCCTGGACAGGGGCCATGTCAGAGGAGCCACCTTCTCAGTGATGAAACCAAACTTATTTTCATCACAACAGCAAATGCTGTTGGGCATGTGAGCATCTCAGGAAAGGCATTTCTGATTTGACGTAAATGGCAGCTGCAGTCTGAACAAGATTCTTTCAAGGTCACAGAACAACACACTTGGTAAGCGACAAACACTAAAGAGATGGCTCCTACCCTTATTTTTACGTCCTTCGGAGCTAGTTTCTTCACTTCGCTCAACAGCCTGTCACCAAAGCCTAATCAAGACAGAAAACATGTAGAGTGAGCACCTCAGCAAAATCCCACGTTCCATCCACTAACAATGTGGACATGTCCTAGCAAGTCCTATTCAAATACCCCATTCCACATCTTACAGAGAGTCCAGTCTGGGGAGGCACAGAACACAGACAGTGTGTTACAGAACACAGTGACATAACAGGATTTTGTCTCCCTGAGACCTCAAACATTGGCATAATGGGCTCTATTCCTCAGCAACAACCTGAGTCAAGCAAACAAGGTTTTTATCTAGGACTTCCTCCTTCCCTATGCATTTCTACCGTGTCCAGCCCATTTGTAAAAAAGGGAAGACCAGGATCTATTTGGAGATGTCAACCAGTGGATAACAGACTGATGGGTTCTGGCAGAGGCTATCTTTAGGTCAACTGGTACCAACTGAGCCCTGAGGGGATGGGCTGAAACCTTTCTGCACACACACAGCTGACACTCATGCAGGACTAGGACTGTTGAACTCTCACACATCAGAGAGCTATAGAAACCTTAGAAGACGGAAGAGCCCTTTTTGGTGCCTAGTCTCAGACAGCTGTCTCAGAGCTACAGCAGCAGGAATGAACACAGCTACGCAGTCCTTCCAGTGGCACTGACTGGAGGAAAACAGTAAAAGCCCTCCAAGCCCAGAAAGTGATGTACAAGGGCAGGTGTCTTACATACCCAGCAGGATATGACTAGGACTCAGAAAATAAAGGCAGTAAATGCCTCAAGAGATCAGTTTACACAGCCCTCACCCCAGAGGACAAATTGGGTGACCTGGGTTATCCCTCCAGTTTGACATGAGAAAGAAGCAAGAGATCAGGTATGTTACAGCACACTGAAAGAGGAGAGGCAGGAACCTTTGAAAAGTGTGGAGCCTCCAGATAGCACGATGTTGGAGAACAGTGTTCGCCTCAGATCCATGTCTGACTTTTGAATGGCAAAAACGAGCACTTCATGAAGTCCTTCACATTCCTCCCCTATCAGGTCCGGCCGGAACAGGAGCTCTGGGGCTCGGAAACGGGCAGGGCCAATCTGCAAGAGCAGGAGTTAGCACAGAGGGAAAAAAACAGGGTGGCTTTGTTCACTACCTACCGATGGGCCTGCCTTTCTTAGGTGAAGCTTCAGAGTAATGAAGTTTCCCGGACATTCATGCTGCATCACTAGATGCCAAGTAAATGCCAGTTTGGACTACAGCTCCTACAAACAGCACCATTTCCAGTTTGCAGATGAAAGAGATGAAGAAACTTGCTCAGCCCCATACAGCAAGTCTGGCATAAAGGGAGCAGATCCAGCCCTGGTACTGGAGGTAAAACCTGTATTTCCTCTCTTTCAACCATTTTATAGTGGGCTTATTCTTCTGACGAGTATTCCTAACTCTTCAAAGCAACTGTTAATGCACAGGAGACAATTCCAGGCGGGACAAAAGGCACATAATAAAACCACTGCTGGATTTAGTGAGCTGACACCTACTCACACTCCATACCTGATCTGCATAAAGTTTTGTTAGATCAGAGCCTGCTCTCAAAACAGCTCAGGGTCCCCATTGTCATGCTGCATCCTTACCCAGGACTTCTAGTAGAAGTTGTGAGGTTTCTAGTAAAGTTTTCATTCCCTAAAAATTCTAGTGCCCAGTCAACAGCCTAGGATGAGTTTTGGTCTTTTAAAATTATCCTCTCCGATCTAACACCGCATGAAATTTCCCATCACTGGAGAGCTTTTCTGGAAACCCTGTGCTTCACATGAGGAATTCTCCAAGAGTGGTCCTTACAAACCTCAATAGTGCTTCCATCTGGCAGGTAGTACTGAGCCTTCTCAGTCTCCAGAGTCTCATCCTTCTGGGGGTTTATTGACAGGTAGCAGGCACGCTGGAGAAGAAACAGAGTCAGGGAGAAGGAGATGAGAAGGGTAAACCCAAATGCCTCTGCTAAAATATCTTTCTCACTATTAATCAAAATCCATGTATCCCTCTGGGGAGACTGATTTCAACAATATTATGTGCTGGAGAAAAGACCTTTAGGGCTCACAGCAGGTAAATTACCTTGCAATATCCCACTTGTGATCCCTAGCTGCCATGGATTTTACTCCATGAAGGGTAAACAAACACTAGTGAAAGATATCATCAGACCCTGAAAAACTGCAGCACAGGTAAATGCAAAACCGATTCTGAACCACCAGCCCATCTTCACCGCCATGTTAATAGCCCCTCAACAGGGATTAATGTGACTTTGACTATAACTCTCCCAGAATATGGGATGGGATGGCTGAGGTTGCAAATGACCTCTGGAGGTCATCTTGTCAATGCAGGGTCTCCTAAAGCAGGCTGTCTGGGACCATATCCAGATGATATTACCAAAGATCAAGATTCCACAACCCTCTAGAAAAACTGTGCCAGCATTTGGTCACCCTCACACCAAAAAAAAGTTTATGTTCACACAGAACCTCTTGTGCTTCAATTTGTGCATCTTGTCCTGTCACTGGACATCACAGAAATGGGTCTGGCTCTATTTTCTCTGCACCTGCCCTTCAGACATTTATATACATCGATGATACTCTCTCCAACCATTTCTTGTGGCTCAACAGCCCGAGCTCTCCCAGACTTTCCACATACAAGAGTCCCGTAATCATCTTAGTGGCCCTAGACTCCCTCACATAGATAATGGATTTAGGTGAAGAGCTAGGTAGGCTGGAACTTCCCACCAGATTTCACAAGCCACAACTTCCCTTGAGAAGAAATCCCCTCTTGGACAAACACAGAAATAAGGCAGGGCATCACCTCCTTGATGGTCTTGACAATCTCAAACTCAGAGGTTGTGTGGAAGTCATAGCCTTCCTTCCGGAGATAGAGACGCAGGAAGCGGGAGACATCCCGGCCAGCGATGTCAATCCGCATTATGGAGTGAGGCATGGCAAAGCCTTCGTAGATGGGAACCGCGTGGGTGACGCCATCCCCAGAGTCCAGCACCACTCCCGTGGTCCTGCCGGTCGCGTAGCTACCAAAGGGACAAAGGCTCAAGTCAGAACAAGCAACTCAAAGTGAGCCTAGGCAAGCAGCACATCCACACTCAACTCAGGGAGCAGAGATTTCACATGAACAGGGGCTAAAAAATCCTCAAGACCCAAGTTCTCTTCGCAGTTCAGCAAATTTCCTGTAAACTCTTTTATTACACATATCGATTTTCAGTTCTTGCATGAAAAGGGGGTAAGTCAGACATCAGTGAAGTTTTCCACATGTTTGTTTTGTAAAAGAATGGACTTCGTGGCAACATTCCACAAACACAAATCAAAGACAAAAGACACTTACAGGCTAAGCACGGCTTGCATGGAGATGAATAGTGCTGGCACATTGAAGGTCTCAAAAAACACCTCAGCAGCACGCTCTCTGTTCTTGCGCGGGTTTAGGGGTGCTTCTGTCAGCAGCACAGGATGCTGGGAAAGAGAAGAAGGAGCTGTGCTCCAGTAACCAGGAGGCAGTAGGAGCATGTTCCTAAAAGTTTCTGCTTATTTATTCACTTTAGGAACCACTGGTGCAAGAGGACAGGTACAAAAGAGTAATTTCAGCTGAGCTGTACTAGACTGAGAATAATCTCTATTAGGTTGGAAGACCAGCAGGGTTCTGGTCTAGTTATGAAGAAGTGTTAGGAAACGTACTCTGTGAGTAACTCTGCCCATGAAGGACAAACAAGATGACTCTCAGTGACAAAAATCAGCCAGATTAGCCAAACTACACAGATCCTAGGAAAGGGTGAAGGCATATGGTCTTAGCGGAAGCAGACAGAAATATTCCTACTCAACAACTTAGATTGGTCTCAGACATTTAGTAATTTTTTGGTTAGATCCTTCCAGACCACAGGACTGTGGTTTTCTCCTTCCTCACTTCAAATCATTTCACTGCCGAGTGGATATGCCTGATGTGCAGGCAGAACAGGAAAAGTCAGAAGCACTTGGCCTAGAGTAGAATCATTAGAGAGTGTGAATAGCAAATGTGAAAGGCAGATTTTCAGTCAGGCCAGACCATCAGATCTGGAGAGGAATTCTGCTTGGACACTTCTTGTGTAGTATCTCCTGAGAGGTGAAAGAGCCTAATTTAACAACAGACACACATTTAGAAAGAAGGGCAAAGGAAAAGTCCCAAATCTTTCCCAGAGTTCCAAGGCTCCTGGTGTTACACACTGAGTGACACCTGTGCCTTTACATAATGTGGTCTCTCACCTCTTCTGAGAATGTCTGGAGCTGGTCTTTGGAATACACGTACTGCCAGATGCGCTCCATGTCGTTCCAGTCCTTCACGATGCCATGCTCCATTGGGTATCGGATCGCAAGAAGACCTCTGTGCTCCTGAGCAAACAGGACAAGACAGCATCACAGCTTCCAACAATCACACTTCTGAGCACTGTGACTGTGACTTACTGTCAGACTCAACTTCAGTTTTGATTTCACTAAAAGATAACTTATCTACAGCCTACAGGGCAAAACCTGAACACTCATCACAAACATCTCTCCCAGAGAAGCCAAGACTACACAAGGCCTTTTCACACCAAGCAGGAATGTCTGTGTCTGACATTTGCAGACCATATTCCATCCTAACACTTTTCAAGCCAACACACAGACACCTATCACATGGTATCTTTGTACTACCAGCTCAGTCATGATAAAAAACATAACAGGATGTTACTAGGGAACGCAGTTTGAAGGGCTCACAAGGAATGTGACCACACAATTGACTACATGCTGACAGAAGCAGGACTGTGGAGAGAAGCCTCCTGCCCATGGCAGCGAGATATACAGCAATCGTGTAGGGTCCACTTCTAAAGTTCCCAGTCAAAAGTATGTAACCACATAGAGCTAGAAGTAGCCTCAAAAGAAAAGAGAAAAGAAAAGAAAAGAAAAAAGCCTTGGGAACTAGGTCTGTGGTCAGCAGATTGGCACAAGAATTTCATGAAACTTCCCACTCCACCTTGGACACACATATAAGTGACAATCTGTTCTACTCTTCAGACCTACACGATACCAAAGAACCACAGTCCAGCTGCCACGTCCCCCTCTTACAGCAGCACACTGAGATATATGGAGAAGTGTTGTGTACAGGTGTTCTTACCTCTGCCTTTGGACCAATGAAAATGTCCCCTTCTAAAGCACCAGCCATAACACGAACGTGCTTTGGTCTGCCCACACTAGAACAGAGACAAGAGAGTAAATGTTTCTACAAAGAGCTCAGATGCCCCCAAGCATTGCCTACTTTGTGTTCCTCTCTGTCCTAACCAGAACTTTCTCAAGCAGTGGGTGTGTCTGGGGGCACTACCACGTGCAGATGGACCCAGATTTGCTCTGAGCTAATCTCAGAATCAGAGGTGAAAGGGACAGATTGTAGACAGTTCTGAATTGGCTGGACATAAACCAGCTGAGTCTGGCCACATTTTCACTGATTATTCAGGACTCAACTGTTTCAACAGTGCCTGGGACAAACACAGCTAGACCGAGCAATTGTCTGAGGTGTCAGATCCTCATGTGCCGCCTGACCCCAGGCAGACTTCTCAGATTAGACATTTGTAGTCCCATTCTCCACCATTCCATAAGGAACACATTGCTCAGAACATACAATTACTCATTAAAAACCCACCACATTGAAAATAAAAGCCAGTGACTATTCAGAGTTCCTGTTCCAGCAGTCTTCATCCTGGCAAAAACTCTCAGAAATCTTAGAAGTCTGGCAGCAATCAAGACATCATACCACACATTGAAAAAATACAGAGGTCTTCACACTTCTCATCCCAAATCTTACTTTTTCCAGTTCTTTTTCCTCATGTGTGCAGATTAAAGGAACCTACAGCTTTGATTGTATGTTGAGCCTGACAAAGTGATGTCATTTTTTACGATGTGCGTGTGCTCCCGAAAAATCTCAAAATATTTAACAGTGGAGCTCTCGTCTCCCTGATGCTTCTCTGCAGCAGGCAGAAAAAGTAACTCATTTTTTCCATCTATAAAACTGGGCAATTCTTCCCCTCTACATATCAAAGAATTGGTACACAGTACTAAGAAGTTACCAAGACTAGCAGAATACTTACTAGTTAGGAAAGCAGTATTTTGGTATTTGATCACCTGCAAAACCTGCTTTAATCACACCCGAGCCCTGTGGAAGCAACAGACAAATACGTGAGCTTATCATTCATTCCATCATCTTCACAAGGTTTAGAGGAGTAGCAAAGTACATCAGCACTACCAGATCCTCTCCTTTCTACTAGGACTAAAGCTCCCCAGGGACTGACTCTCCAGGCTGGCTGGGGATGGGAAGCGCCAGCTTGGCTATTGGAGGGAGTGACTGGCACCGTCCCTGGCAGTGACACATCCCACAGGGCACAACCACCCCACGCACCCTGGTGCTGCTCTGCACACACCCAAACGCTGCCCTGTACAGATGAGTATTTTTCTAGCCAGGGCTACTGTGAGGGGTGCAGAAGGCTAAATCCACCCTCCACAACTGTCTATCAGGGAGAAGAACACTACAAAAAGCCCAGCAAGAGCAACTGAACTCCGCCAGTTTCAGGGGGCACTGGAGAATAAAGGATACAGGCCTCTCAGAAGGAGATCTGGAGAGGATGGAGAGAAGGCAGACAAAGTCAGAGAAGGAAGTAGCAAAGAATTGTGGGAAACAGATGGAAGAAGAGACTAGGGAAAAGATGATCTAGTGGTAGATGAACTAGCTAATGCTAAGGAGGCACAAATGTAGTCAGAAAAGACACTGGAAACCAAGCCAGACTGGGGTCTGGAAAGGACAAAGGTGCTGGTTACCCTGCAAGGAGAAAGACTGGGGGCAGGAAGCACAGCTGACGGGATAGAGCTTGTTCAGAAGAGACAAAGAAGAGATGAGGGATGGCAGTCAGAAAGGCACAGATCCAAAGAGCCTTCTGCAACGTTCAAAGCAGCAAACACAAAGCAGGTAAAACGAGCCACAGCAAGGTCCTGGCAGGCAGTCAGTGCCAGGCATCTGGCCCCACAGCTCCCATCCCTGTCCAGAAGCATCCTAGGAACACCATCATCAACTTAGATCTGTGCTGACTTCTTCCCCTCCTCCATTTCCTCTCCCTGCACAAGGGAATGACATCTTGAAACAATGAGCAGCTTGCAGGAACACCCAAGTTTTGCTAAGGAGCAGATTTTCATAGGATCTCCTCAGATAAGCCATTTCACTGGTAATCCCAGACTACCATGGGCACAAGCTCTTCTGCAGAAACATGAGCAGTTCTGCTTAGCCCCACTGTGGGAGCAAAGTGTGCGAGAGATTGCACTGAAAGCTGTGACCTCTGAAGTGCCTGCTTACTCTCAAGGGCTCTGCAGCAGGACTGCTCTGGTTTTGAGGCCAAAAAGATATTTTGGCTGCCCCACAGCATTTTAAAACAAGTAGCAACACAGGTCCTCCATAGCTTTCCACTTCTCGCTGCCTCTGCATGGGTAAGCATCACCACTGTCCCTTCAAGGCTGCGGCCAGAAGAGTCACTCAGGGCTTTGCCAGGCAAGCCCTCACTGCAGCCGTTTCCTATGCCAGTGCCAGAGGTTACCAGCCAGAGCAGGCTCAGCAGAAAGGAATGTGGGGCGGTTCACAGTCCAGCACTTTACTGCCAAGCTACTTCCATCAGCAGTTCCAGCCGGGATGTCAGGCTCTGCACGAAGCACGTGTGCTCAGCCACCAGAGCCGGGATACTCCTGCCTCTAAACCACCAGAATCAGATTTGCTGGGACACATCTGTAGGACATGATTGTCAGAAATACTCTGCAAACCAGACACACCTATTTATAAAGCATATGAAAGGTAGATTGCTTGAATCCTTGTCTCCTGATAAACACCTGCAGCCAGGCTGGCTCCAGGAGCACACCCAAGCTGCCAACTGGGCAGGACTAACTACTTCCTTCTGGCATGAGGGACTCGGCTCCAGTTGCATCCCAAGGTCTGCGCTAACTGATATCAGTGTGACAAAGTGGCCTGTGAAGTGTTAAAAAGACTTCCCTTGTAACAGACTCTCTTCTGGCTCTTCTTTTCAAAGTGAAACAAGGAATAAAACAAAACCACTATTTTGATTTTTCTTATCAAAGCTTATAAGCAACTCTCTACCTGAGAAAGAACACCATCCTGTGCCAAGTCTTGCAGGCAAATAGTTGAATGAAATGCAGTAATGTAACATAACCCCATTAAAAATATTGCATTTACTGAATATTTTTTCAAGATAATGACTGATCTTGCTGCTAGCACATTCTGCTGTGAGGAACTGGTTTCAAGAGAACAATGATGCTCCTATTTTAACTTAAGAGATTGAAACTTCCTTATGTCAGGCCAAAAACTACCCAGCGGGTCCTGGTGAGATTCCCAGCAAGTTATGTATTTTAAGATTTACATACTGAAGTTCAAAGTTAACCAAATGCGTTGGGAGTTCAGAACTCCAACTTGGAGTCAAAGGCGAATGACTGCTTTGAATATGCCAGTGGGATGGGGCTTCAACACAGTTGCGCTTCCAAGTGCCTGGGAATCAACCAAGAACAGCTGTTTGATATCTCTGCACTACAAAGACCTGACTTCACTTTCTGACCTATTCAATTTTTCTTGAAAACGTTTTACTTCTTTGAAGATATGTGCGCACTGAGTAAATCTGTTTATTATAGACCAGTTTGAGATTCCTATGCAATGAGAGGGAAATGTTTACGTTTTGAAATAACCCTGATTCAGAAGGTTTAAAGACCCGTTTTTCCATCTTTGTTTAAATAAGCAAAAATACATGTATCTTCTATTCTGCTACAAACTCTGATTTATTAAAACTTTAAAAAAATTTTACAAATTTATATCCTTCTCTCAGTAACTATCCTTTTGTTTGGCAGGGGTTTATTATTTATTTTTTTATTTTAATCTGAGCTAAAGAATAGAAGAAGAAAAACTACATGTAAAATGTAAAGGTCAAGGAAGAAAAACTTATTAAAAATACTTGTGAGTGCCTTGAAGTAACTGAACATACCTCATCCCTGAACATACCTCATCCACTAGCTCTGTAGCCAGTTGGTTATGGATTCATTCGTCTTGATGCATTTAGGATTCGAATTTAAATGGAAATCACCAAACAATCTTCTGTGTAGCACTTTCTATGGAGAGTGCACATTTCATATTGCTGTAAAACTGGTTTATTTGATACAGAATCTATAAGATCAAGAACAAACCAAAGACACAACAGCCTTTGCTGACAGCTCAGCTGCATAAAATGCCACCAGTTAGACTACAAAGCAAACACGAGGTAACTCCATGTTCCATGGAGGTCATGGAATTCACACTGACTTAGGCCACAGCTGGACTACCTACACGTGCATTATGTTCAGCAGGGCGCCCAGACCATTCAGAGAGAGCTTGCTGGACTGCAGATGGGAATACAAGTCTTAAAAATTAGACAATGAAGAGTATTAAAGTTGTGCTGAGGTACAGCTCCAACCTCTCACTGTACCTTACAAAGCTCTCCCTGCTGAAAACACACAGCTAAGAGCACTGTTTGGTAAGAAAAAAAACCTCCTTGCTGAGTTCTTAGCTACAGAACTTCATGTCCTTTTGGAACACACTGAGATGCTAGAGCAGGGCTGGGACTGGGGGGGGTCTGGCTCTCACCAGCTCAGTATCTCACTTCCCCCTTCCCACCTTCCCACACACAGGCACACGTGAGACAGGATAACATTCAGCCTTCAAAAGGTGCCTGCAGCTCTCTGAGGAAAAGCAGTAATGGAACAGCAGTGGGAAGAGCGGTACCTGCTCTGAGCAGCTCCACTTCCCGTCCTGCCTGAACTCCAGAGACTACCAAAAATGCAGTGTCACCACGAGGCTCCTCGGCCCACAGCCTGCCAGCGTTCCAGGCAGATGTCACAACAACCGCTCCATTCTACTTCTTTTACAGGGAGGGGAAGGGGGGGGAGCTCGTTTATCGGAGAGGCAAGAAGAAGAATTAGCTTTTGTAAGACCAGCTGATGAAATTAAAAAAGACACAGAATCAGCTGCCAGCACGAGCCCTCCTTCAGGTCTGAGGCAGGGGCACCAATCATTGCACTAAATAACAAAAGGACCTGCTGAAATTATAGGCTGCTACTACATGAATAGCTCCACAAAGTCATCCTTACAGTACCAGAATGCCTAAAGATAATGTCAATGCTTAGCTAATCACTCAACAACAGAGCAGGATCAGTGCTGATCCAGTCATTCCTAAAAACAACCAACCCAGCACATTTTTTAGTATCTTCAATAAAGATATTAATACATGTTTTTCTCAACATAGTCAATTTTACTGCTTACTCTCCTTTTCTGTTAGATGCTTTCCTTCAATGTCTAACCTAAATCTCTCTGTTGCATGATTTCATCCAGGATGCCAAAACTGTATCAGAGAGTTCAAGCTGAAGAGAGAATTTGGGATCTATAATAAAGAAAAGGTCAGAAGAATAACTGCCTTTATCTGAGAAGACCTACAATGAGTCACCTTATGGGGAGTTAAAGCAATAGGTTGAGAAGGGCCAGGCAAGCAAACACACATTGTATGGCAAAAAGATTCAGCAGAAATTAAGCTTGTGGAGGAAGAAGGGAGCACAGCACTGACCATTCAAAACAACAGAATCTCAATCACTGGCGGTAGAGGTCAGAAGGGAGGAGCACGGGTTTGTGACTCACTACACTGAAGGAGGCTCCGTCCAACATATGCCCTCCCACCCCTTCCGGGATGGTCCTTCCTCCTGGGAGGGCAGCATGGATGGGGCAAATCAGAACTGGACCCAGAAGTACCTCAAAGAGGCACGGAATCACTGTCATTCATCTCCCGCGGAGCTATTACACACACAGATTGAAGGTCTGCTTTGTGCTAATGAGCAGCATCAGCAGCTTGGAGCAGCCATCTGCAACATCAAGCTACGCTGTCAAATTACAGCTGATGCAACCCGTGCTGGGCACAGATCCTTCAGCAGCGGCACTCCAAGGCACGGGAATCCACGCCTTGGGAACGGCACTGCCTTGTTGTGACCACTGTGTTGATGCACAGGAGGAGGGGCAGTAAAAGTGACGAAGGCTTCTCTCTCGCTAGACCTGTGATGGGGGCCTGGCTGGAGAGCTCCATGTCCTGCATGGGCCAAGGGAAGTGCCGGCACCCCCAGAGCCTGGGGAGAGGGGGGGGTCCATCCACGGCCTGCCAGGAGCACGCTGGAACCCCGGCCAAGGCCTGCCCCGGGGCACGCCGGGAGTGCGGCCATGGCCTGGCCCAGCACCCCATTGTCCCCCCGGCACAAAGAGGGGCGGGGCGGGGCCGCGGGAAGCCCCGCCTGACTGACAGCACCGGCCGCCAAGGAGCGCAGGCGCTGCGGCGCAGTCCCGCCCCGCCCCGGCAGGTACCCGCAGGCTGCCCGCTGATTGACAGCCGCCTCAGCCAATGGGGGCGCGCGGCCCCTCCCAGCCAGAGGCCGCTCGGCGGCGGCGGGGGCTGCGCCCCCCAGCGCGGGGCAGCGGCCC
>VYZT01024108.1:210001-315248 GCA_013400735.1 Pomatostomus ruficeps | reverse complement strand
CGGGCGGGGCGCGGCCGCCCCCGATGACAAAGGGATTGTGGACCCTCCCCGCTCCCGGGACGCGCGGCCGCCCGCACTCACGTTGTCTATCACGACGGGCTGGTTCGCTATCACATCGTAGGACTCCATGGCGAGGACCCGCCGCAGCCGCCCGTGAGGGAGCAACAGCCCAGCCCTCGGCGGCGCATGCGCGGGGCGGCGCCGCGGCGCCGCCTGGGTGATGTATTCCCGCCGCCGCGGCGCCTGCCGGGAGCTGTAGTCCGACGCTGCGCAGGGCCCAGCAGGGAGGTGTGCCAGGAGCGGGGCATGCCGGGAGTTGTAGGCCGGCTCCGGGAGCGAGCCATGCTGGGAGCTGTAGGCCGGCGCAGGAGCGTGGCGTGCTGGGAGGCAGAGTGCGGAAAAAAGGAATCCTGCGGACACATCCACGGCCGAGAAACCGGTGCATGTTGTGGTCCAGGGACAGCTCGGTACTTCCACCAAAAACGCTGCATCGCAATTGGCTGGCTTCCGCTTCGTAGATTTCCACCCGCTAATTTTTTCTAATAGGAAAGGAGAAAAGGTGATCCCATTAACTTCTGTAGGGGACTTCTATGAGTAAGGAAAGCGTTCTATTGTCCCATCCTTTCGTGGAAAAATTTCTGTGAACTACTGGTAATAACAGAACTATTCCCTCAACGAAATACCAGTTTCTTTCCATTTTTGAGGCATGAGAACCACAAAAGAGGTGTCAGTATAAAGAATGCACATTGCAAGCATTACAGTATTGAACAACGAACACATTATCATTTTCCATTGATTAAGTGTTCTAAAAGCACTTTGAATAATCGATGACTGAAACTCTGAGTCTTGAAATTAATTAAAACGAACTTCCATGCCAGTGAGCGCATCTGAAGGCTGCCTCACCTGTCTTGCCCATCTCTCCTGCAGACATGGACTTTTCTCCTGCCTTTAGCCCTAGTAAATAAGTCTCATCCTAGATGTTCACTTTTAGCTACCTTCTCCATTCACCTAGTGTAAAAGAGGGAGTTTTTGTACAACAGAATTGAGGGGTTTAAATTATTTTAAAGCCAGTGTTGTATCACTTCAGTGAATACCAGGAGATACTCATTATGTGTGTATTGTGCCAACACAACTTTTCATACAGACTCTGTTACATTTACCTTCTCAGCTGGCTGTCACTGACTTTTCAGGCAGATGTCAGAAAAAGCAGTATCACAGTAACAGGACAAGTGAAATATTGTTCACTGTGGGAAGTGAGGACACCCGGTGCTCACTTCCTTTATCAGGGAATTGTCACTTTTCTGTCAGCTTATCAGCTTCTTGACTGTGTCTGTTCTCCCAAAAGATGTTGTGAATGTTTTTAGAATAAACTCACCTATTTAAGTGAGAAATGTGAGCATGAGCACTCACCCTCTCCACTGAGCACTCTATAGCTCATTTTTTCTATTTGCTGATTAACAAGAAGGACCCTGCTCCAGCAAAGGTGTGTAAGACTACTGAGCATACACCATCCACATGTACATACCTGGCTGTGCATGACCACAGGTGTAGTTGCAACTCAGGAATGAGCCAGACCGTCAGCGTGCTTCGCGCACAAGTCACAATCCGTGGTCAGAGAGCCCTCAAACTTCAGCTATTGGCGGCTTCCAGCTGCCTCCAAGGGACCTACAGATACAGAGGATGCACGGGGGGAGTAAAGGTGCTTCGAGCATTGGAGGAGGAGTAAAGGCAGCAGTAACAAACCCCTGCTCTGCCGTCGGGCCCGCCCAGGTGCGGGAGCCTCCCGCTCCCCCGGGACCCTGCTCCCGCCGGGACCGCGTTCCCGCCACCGCCTCGCGCGGACCCGCTCCGCGTTCCCGCCCACCGCCCCGCCCATCGCGGGGGCCCGCTCCTCCGCTAGGGGGCGCGCCCGCAGCGTAACGCGGGGCGGGGGCAGNGCGGCCCCACGCAGCCGCTTGGGCCGGGCCGGGCCGGGCCGGGAGCGCCTGGCGGGAGCGGAGCGGGTTCGGCACCAACCGGGACGGGCCGGCACCAGCCGCCTCCGGGACATGGAGGGCGTGCGGCCGGGAGGGGGGCCCCCTGCGGGCGGGCCGGGGTCCGGCTCGGGGTCTGGGTCCGGATCCTTCCCGTCGCTGTTCCCGCCGGGGCTGCACGGTATCTACGGCGAGTGCCGCCGCCTCTACCCCGACCAGCCCAACCCGCTCCAGGTCACCGCCATCCTCAAGTACTGGTGAGACGGCCTGAATGGGGCCGGGGTCTTCGTGGAGTTGGGGGAAGGAGTGGGGCCGGCGCCTTGTGTGGGATAGGAGAGGGTTTGGGAGGAGGAGTGGGAGTGGGAGAGGTTTGGGAGAAGCACTGGGGCTGGGAACGTCGCACGGGTTGAGGCGGAGGGGCTGGGGAGGGTTGCAGCAAGGGGAGAGAGCCTGGGGGTTGCGTCCTGAGTTAGGGGCGAGATGCAAGAGTTTCGTGGATCTGCAGCGGACCTGGGGTGGAGGCGTTGGGGATGCAGTTGGTTGCCCAGGCGGTCTGTTTGGAGGGGCTTCTGGGGAGAATGTGCTGGCAATAGGAGGAGGGGCCTAGGGAGGTGTGCACTGAAAACAGGAGGGTGTATTGGGGTTTCTGGGGTGATTTAGAGGGTCCCTGAGGGAGGGGTGGCTGATGAAGGCCCCGGTTGGGGCAGGTCATACGAAAGGGGAGTGCACGTTACTCAGTGGAGGTGTTCCCACAGAAGGTGTGGGGCTGGAGTTTCCCCCCTGGACAGGAGGCACGAGCTCTGTCTTCTGGCCAGGAGCCTGGGGCTCGAGTGTGGCCGGCACTGACCGGAGCGGACCCGTTGTTCCAGCCTCCAGGCCGGACACATGCCGTGTGTACCCATAACGCCCGCGGGGCAGTGCCAGCTTCCCTTGGCCTTACGCAGCCATGTGTTATCACAGACTGTGAATCTGCTGCTCAGTGTCTCTGCTGACACCGTGTCTGACACCAGGAACAGCAGTTGTTTATGTGGGAGAGTGGCATTAAGGAAGTCCTTGGATGTTTAGCTATCAAGATAAGTGTCTAGCGTCTAATCCCGTGTGAAGAGGAGTTCCTTTTGCTTTTTACTATCACTTAACTGCTTAGCTCCTTTTTCTGGGGCTAAGGAACATGATCAAGACAGCCCTGAGTGTTTGCTTTACCTGACAATGGCCAGTCCCTATCTCAGCACTTGGAAAAATTTAGTAAATGCTCAGCTTCTTTATTTACAGCTAATTTCAACCTGTATGTCTTTACTTAATTAGAGGCCTGAACAACAGCAGAATAACATCCTCCCTGTGTGCTGCTCTGACAGACAAAGCTATTGCTGTTGTTGTCCACAGAAGTGTTGCTTTTTAAGTAATTCTAGCAAGAAGTTTGTCTGTTAGCCCTTATTGCTTACGGGAGTATTGTATTAAAGTGACACAGTGGGCTGAGATAAGATGTTGCAAATCTAAGATGTCAAAATAGAAATAATTTCTTAGTCATCTGTGCACATTACTTCTTTGGTGGTGGTGTGATCAGTCTGTTTTTACACCTATGTCTAATCTTAGATACTCATGAAGAGTTTCCAGTCACGTCAGCACTTCTTTTCTATCAACAGTGTAAAACAATACTGACTATAGTGACATAAGAGTTGTGGGAGTTGAGGGAAATTTAGGTCTATAATGAAGAATGGCAAACACCCTTGTTTGGGAAGAAACCTTGTTGCTTGTTTGCCTAAGGGATTGTTTAGGGTTTTGCTGCAATTGGAGCTCAAACACTAAAAAAGTTGCTGCTGGCAGTGATGGCAGGTTGCAAGGAAGAAGTAATGTGAAGGCCTGTTTATCCTGGCGTTTTCCACTTAGCAGTTCCTCCAGCTGTTAGCTCAGCCAGCAGCAGAGCTGAGAGCTTCTCTTGTAGAGGTGAGCTTCTTACTGCTGTCCTGTGCAGGAAGTGCTTGTGTAAGGTGAAGCCTACATGGATGCCACAAGTCCTTTCTCTCCTATTGTTGGGTGAAACTTGGGGCTTGGTTTTGTTAAGTCTGGCAGAATGACTCCTGCCATAACTCTCTCTGCTAATCTATCCTACTCTTCCTGGGCTGCCAGCTATTAGCTGGTTTAGATTAGAAGAGGAAATTGCTGAATGAAGTTCCCTGCCTTAGGAGAAATACTGTAACACTAATCATCTTTTAATTATATGTATCAGTTTCTCTACATTAGCGGCTATTTGGTTTTTTTTTTGTTCAGGGAGCTGAAGTTACAGTCTTTGGCTTGCACATCAGAGCAGATCCTTACTGTGTAACATTGGAGAATCTGCAGAACTCCATGCCCAGTACATAAAGGGGTTTAGCCATGTGGATTATTTCATGGGACTAGTCTTTTAAAATGCTATTTGCATATCTGGAGAGAGTTTAGGATTCAATCAGAACTTCTTGGAAGAGTTTGTGGCTGTGTTTGTGAAGGCCATGCACCAAGATGGAGTTTCTCTGTTGATACCCAGTGTCCAGTTTTATTATAAAATATGGTAGAGTATCTCAAATTGAAATATCTTGTTGCACAGTATTGCTGGTGAAAAAATCAAATTTGTTCTTTTCTTTGTGATAGGTTCTGAAATAGGCATAATTTGGGCTGGACTACTGGGTTTTTATCACCTGTCTTAAGTTTAGGGCATATACTCAAGAACCTGTGTAGGGAGCTGGGGTCTGCAGCCTTTTGGAAATCACAGACTAGTGCTGAAGGGTTGTCGAAAGGTAGCTCTGAAAAGCAGTCCTATTGTCATCTGCTGGGAAGTGACTACAAACAGTGCACTAAGGACTTTTCAGGGTGAACGAATTAGGAATTTTCCCATTTTTTTCCATTGTGGGTCTCTTTGCATTTTGCATTTCTCCTTCCACAGAAACTTCAGTATGTTCTTAACATCAGTCAAAAGAAGACTCTTGGTGCAGATGCAAATACAGGGTTTCCCCTGAGGCGGCCCTTCTTGCTCCTGAATGAGCTCCATGAATAGAGAATGTAACAAATTTGTACTGTACCTCTGGCTTTGAAGTTGGGCTCTTCCTAATAAAATCCTCCAACGCTTCCAGCTCTTTGTGTGAGTGCATGTACTGATATGTAGATTGTGATACAACCCTGCCGCGGCGGCCGTGGGCGGGAGGATGTACTACAACAGCACCGACGTTAGAGCAGTGAAACCTGCCACCGAAACTGGATGAATATCTGTGCTGACTAACCTTTGGTGAGCGTTATTGCCATGGCTATGTTACTATGTGCTGCAAGTAGCTGGCTTAAAGTTCCTACTGGATGCTCCTGCAGTTGCAGCGGTTTTGGGATAGGTGTATGGCTTGGATACGTGTTTTTCAAAATTTAATTAGTCTCCACTGAAGGCTTTTAGTCTACATCTCTTCCAAGCCTACTGTATTTTTCAGTGAGTAAAGATGGTGTGACTGGATCATTGAGCAGCATGTGAACCAGTTGATAGTGAATTCTGGGCAGGACTGAGCTCAGCTTCTCCAGGCCGCTTGGTGCTGCATTGCGGTGGCCACATCTTCGGTATCATGGTGCTGCAGGTCTCCGGAGAAGTTTGGCCTTTGGAGACAAACACAGGATTTCTGGTAGGAGGGAGGCAGAGGTGTCTGGCTCACCTGGTACTGTCAAGGCAGGACTTGCCACCTGCATCAGACCTGGCAAGTATGTTTGACTAGCCCTAGGGGAAAGCATGTTCTCATGGAACAGTCCCTGTCCTGAAAAGGGCGATGTAGAGGTTTGTGTGTTGTCAGTGTCAGAGTGCCTGTGTCAGCAGTGTTCCAGCGTTGATTGACTTCTAAAGTGTTATTAAACCCAGTTTGGAAGCAGGTTTTCTTCGTGTGGGAGATGCTGGTTGCTTAGCAGTGATCCCTTCATTGCAAATCCCACACAACTGCTCTGGCCACTGACTAATCTCTCATGGTGGTCAGTGTATGAATGTCCCTCACTTTGGAGTCTTCCCAGCCCAGTAATAATTTTGTGTGGCTGCTGCTGTTCACTGCCGCTCCTCAAGGGTGAGTGACTGTCCTGGCTGGAATTGCTTCCGTCTGGCTGCTTTCATCATGGATCCCTGTGAGGCTGAGAACTGGCCAGGACGTAGGTACCATGCTCTGAACAGAGCCCCCTGAGCAGGTGTTTCTGGTAGAAATCTCAGCTTCCAGTATGACCTGATGCCAGTGAAAAGGAACAGGTGAGGAAAGGCTGTCAAAAGGGACTTGTTTTTTCCTGAGTGTTTCACGCTATTGCTAGACCTTGAGAACAGGTTTTCTCAGGTGTCTAGTGAAGATCAGACTCTGCTTCATTCTGGGGTCTGACACACGTTCCCTGTGTTTGCTCACCAATTTTCCTTTTATGCCATGAAGATGCCACTTGTCATACCAGAAGGCTGCATCGTTCTGATGTAGCCCTTGACAACAGACACCTGTGCCACTACTGGGGGTGAGCTGCTCACCCCCTCTGTCCTGCCCCAGTATCCTGGGCTGCATCCTTGACTGACCTTCTGGAGAAACTGCAGCTGGTCTCAGCCACCATGATGGCCTTATGTGACTTAAGAAGGGGGGAAACTGTCCTAGGTAAAGTCAGTCATGTTGGGTAATTGCTCTGTTTTTTGCCAGCAGCAGTAGTAACAAGGCAACACAGCACACCTGTGGAGAGAGCCCTTTTAGCACACTAAGCTGATACACTGTTTTGTTCAGACTTGATAAGGTTGGGCAACAGGAGGAGAGCAGAGGATTTCAAATAGTGTCTCGCTGTCACTAGGGCTGGATCCATCTGTCCAGCCATGGAGACTGCATAATGATGATACACAAACCCCCAGGACTAGTGAAGGAAGCACAGCCGTGCCCTGCAACCTGTAGATGATCATGTTGGGATCTGAAGAGACAATTCGGATGAGAGGAATTGATGTGTAGAATCATTGGTTTCATTGAATGGGGTCGTGTCAGTTTGGATTTTCTTGTTTGGAGCAGTTGAGAGTTTTACTTGAAGAAAAAGTGCATTGTAGGCATGAAACAGTTAAACAGCTGCTCAGCTGTTTCATAAGGTCTTGTGGTAGGTGTTCTGTGATTGACAGGGCAAACAGCAAAACAGTACAATGTGTTCCTTCCTTCAGTGGGGAGTTGTCCTGTCTGTGCACTGGCAGAGGTGACGCGAGTGGCAGGAGGATGTGCTGTGCTCTCTGCTGGCACACGGCCTCACTTCCCTGTGCCTTGTAGTGGGAAGAGTGGCAGTGGTGACTGCTGCTTAGCGTAACCTGCCTGTGCTGCATTGACTTTGAGTTCTTTTAAGGAACCCATTCTAATGCTGATGCACAGGGTGCAGTGGTGCTTTTTACTCATTCTTGCTTAATGCAGGTGGTGTATTTTTTAAAGTTTTGGTGCTAATTTTACTGAATCAGTGTTTTTCTTCTCTACTCTTTTAACTATTTCATCTGTGTTCAAAACTTACCATTTCAAATTCTGCTTTGGGGAATAGCATCACTTTTTTAGAGGTATGTGCCTCTGGACTGAATTAAGAGCTTGCAATGCAGATACAGCCATTGCTCTTTCACTAGTATAGTTTTTCAATTTTCTTTGGGTTTTGTGGAAGTTTTAATGTGATTTTCCAGAGGTTTTTATGCTTTAATGTTAAAAACATTTTTAGTGTGTTGCACACATGTACTTTGCCTTCCTGTGTGTGAAGCTTTCTGGACTTAACCTAACCTTTCTCCTCAATAATATTTTTAGAGGTAATCTGAATGTTCTAATTTTTGTTTTAAACCAGGTCTTTGTACAACCTCTTGTAGCACCTGGGGAGACTTACCATTTGTTTCAAGTAAACTAACTTACAGAAGAATTTTTCTGTTTTTAATGCAGGTTGGGAGGACCTGACCCTCTGGACTATGTTAGCATGTACAGAAACCTGGGAAACCCAGTGCTGAATGTTCCAGAGCACTGGCACTACGTCAGCTTTGGGTTGAGTGACTTGTATGGAGACAACAGGGTACATGAGTAAGTGTCATTAAAGTTCTGTAGCTGTGTGTTGTGTTTTATGTTGAGTTCTGGGGGTGTGTAGGTAAAACCCTGTCCTGCTGCTCATACTATTTGAACAGCTGGTTTTCTGTTGAGAGCACCCTAGCCCTAGTCTCACAAAAGATGATGTATGCCTGTTCTTGTATGTAGAAGAAATTCTATGTTCCCCTCTGCAGGCTTTGAATGCAGAATATTTCCTTTCAGTGTTAAATTGAGTGGGTTTTTGTTTAAATTTCTTTTAACTGGTTGGGAAATTTTCTTTTAACTGTCTTGTTGTGTTTTTCACACTCAGTAGTCTGTTATGGTCATACGCTTAAATCCTGACCCCTCCCTGTGCATGTTAAATGCCTTCCTCTGGAAAACTGCTGTAAGGGCGTTTTTGCTGTTGCTGGCACAGCAGTGTTACTGTCAGCAGACTGCCACCCCAGTGGCTGCTGTATAAAGTGCCAATTTGTGTAACAGAAGCCTAAAACTCTAATTGTTTGACTGTCTTTTCTCCAGTAATTAAATTATTATCTTAGATTGTTGGTATGGATGGTTTCTAGCAGACACTTTGGATTTGACCAAGCATGAGCTAACCTTTTTCTTATATTTCTTTAGCTGACCTTACACCTTAACTCCAGTTAAACTGAGTAGCAGTAGCCAAGCCATCATAATTTTGGGGCTGTGAACATGGCCTTTTAACCAGCCAGAAATGGCACAAGGTTTCTACTGTTGCTGTTTACTGAAACTGTCTTTGCCCTGTGTTACAGTTGCAGGGTAAATGTCCTTGATGAATGGTGCAGCAAAGGCTCCAGTTTGTTCAAACAAGCCTTCCTCCTTTTGTTTGTCTTGGTTAAGATTCATCCACCAGTTTTTTTCTATCAAAGCACTTCTCTTGCAACAGCAGCAGTTGGGCAATTTCTTTAACTTTACCCATTCCTCAAGGCAGTGTCTCCTGGTATTTTTCTCCTTGTGTTTGTGATTACAGAACTGTTTTTCAGAAAACAAGTCTGGAGTTTATACAGGACCCTAATGTCACAGAGATCTGCCTGGGACATTTAACCAACACGTCTACTAACAACAAACCCCAGTCATTAGTTTCAGGGGCAGAGGAAAAGTAGGGCAAGTGAAAGAAATGAAGTTAAAGGTTTCCTTCCCTCGCTTCCACAAGAGTCTTTAGTGTGGTTATGCAGGCCTTCACATGGTGCCTTTGTTGATAGGTCATGATATTTCATCTTTGACACTGAAAATCTGAGGTTACCAAGATCAGATGACCTGTGTTTGCCCACCTTTTTTGTAATGGGACTGATTTTGGAGGGACTAAGTGTTGCGCTGACTGCTTCTCTATGGTGACTTCTCAGCCTTAGTTTTTCCTATGAAGAGACTGTTCTCTTTGCTCAGACTCCTTCCTGGTGGTTTTGGGTGAGAGCAGGCAGTGTACATGAGGGTCTCAGCTGAAGATATAAAACGTATTGCGTTTTTACGAGTGAAGAAGCAAATTCTTTAAGGACACAGCCTCCTTGGTGCTGGCACATGCTCTGGCTTCTCACTTAGAAAACCTGTCTGCTACACCAAAACCTGTTGTGCTTCTCTAGTGGAAAACTTGAGAGTGGAGGATCAAAAGTATCACACAAGTGGAATATCACAGCTTTAAATAACTTCCTGGCATGAGACCTCCTGTCAGTTCATACTGTCTTATGGTTTGGTCTGAAAATTTGAATGGAGGTAGTGGAACATGCCTTTTGCTGGTTGCAGGGCACAGGAATTAAATTCCCATCTCTAGACTCAGGCTGCAGGTGATTTCCAAGACCTGCTGAGTGAAGCAGGAACAAAGTCTGTGCCATGCTCTGGGTGGTCTAAAGTCCCTCATATCCTGTATGTACGTGATCCTGGAAGGAGGCTTAGGGAGCTGGTGTGCCTTGGCGTCCCTGGCACTGTGCTGCTGGAGGCTGCTGCAGCTGGGCACTGCAAGCAACTAGTGGGCGATCATTCCTGTTCTGCTTTGTGGGCATTGGCTGCAACCTCTTCGGCACAGACCTGCACAGATCCATCAAATTGAACTCTGTGCCCTGAGTACACTATGTGTACTCAGGCGTGTGTTTCCCTTCTCTCTGTGTGGCTGGAACAGCATCCCCAGCTCCACAGTACTGTGTCCCTGTGTCACTTGCCCCGAGATGTTCAGCTCTGCAGTCTGTCACTTTTAATTTGGCCTCATTCTTGGAGCTACAAAGCTTAATAGTATTTGTCCTGTCAAGTAGGTTGGTTCTACCTTTGTGTCCAAAAGTCATAGTATACAATTACGCATGCGGTAGAGCTGTCAAGACCTACACATCTCCTAAACACTGAACCTGAAGTTATCATCTGATACGTGAGCACCATAGACTGGCTGAGAGAAGATTTTCAGAGGAGCTGAGCACTCACCAGCAATTCTCACTCCTAAGAGCAATTGCTGTTTGCTAAAACTGCTCTCAAAATTTGATGGCCATGAGAACTGCACGTCACCAGCCCAGCCCTGGGTGCACACTGCAGGAATGTGGTGGATTTTCTATGCGCTCAGGAGGTTCTTTTTCTCTGACAGGGAATTTAATGAAGTTTTAAGAAGACCAGTCTCTCTTTTGCTTGAATGGCTTTGGGATTCTGCTGTCCCGGGAAAGAATCTGTGTGGAATGGTTGGCAGGAGCATGGGGTGGCAGGGCAGTTGTTTAAATCTTTGGTATATTGCCTTTAAAACTGGTGTGGCACTGGCCTCTGGGGACAGGGAAGGTTTTGTGGGTTTTTTTAGTTTCCCAGCTGTCTACAGAGAGTACAGAGCTGGATCTGCTTATGACAGTCAGCAAGGTTCCTGTAACAGAGATGTGCTTCCATAGCCTTGCTGTTTTTCATACTTTAGAAAGGGAAAGATACTACACTGCCAAAGATGTTGTTAATTGCCCAGTTTGGTTAATGCATAGCTTATTTCTTGTGGACCTCTCGTGGTAATACCAGTTTGGGTAACGCATAGTTTTATTTCTTGTGGGCCTCTCATGGTAATACAGTCTAGAACAATTATAATGCAGTATTAAATGAAAAGGACTTTTTGATTTTTTTGAGTGAAGTAACACTGAATTGGAGGCCCCTGTATTTTTACTTATAATGGAATAGCAAACAGATGTAGCAAATAATGTGAAAATGTTGACTTTTAATTTATATTTTTTAATAAGAACCTGAAAAGTCTGAAGTGGAGCTCTCCCTGTGCCTCCTTGTTGACAGATTTATTTTCAGTTAAAGCAGCACTGTTTCCTGCTCTGCTTATGTATCAACTATACTCTGCTTACAGAACCAGTCTGCTTTTAAGAATCTGCAGAATAAGATGGAAGAAATCTAAGAATTTCAAACAAGGAAACCTTTTTCATTTAAAACCCCTCAGTGTTTCATGGTATAATGGCAACCATGACACCAGCTGTGCTGGGCTGATAACTCTAAAAATCCTAAATCATGATGTCATGACAGCATTAGGGAACCACAGGCCTTTCAGTGGGATTTCATGCCAAGCTGCTTGCATGGAAATAACTCTCTCCAGTTGAGCGTGTTGCACAACTTGAGTGGCAGCAGAAATCCTTCCAGGATGTTTTTGCAAGTTATACTCCATTTTTAGTTTTTTCTATCTTCTTTCAAATCAAAACAAATGTGTAACTTCTTGAATCTATTCAGTGGGGTTAAAGTAGGGCCTTCTGAAGAGATTCTGCACTGCAGTGGTGAGTGTGTGCAGCATGCTGGCAGGAAGCATGTGGCCAGTGCAGTTGTGGGAGAGAAGATGCTGAGTCCTGCACTCTTCTGCACCCCTTGCTGGCAGCCACTGCCCACAGCAATGCCAGCAGCAAGGAGCGTGTCCCTGTGTGTCTGCACAAAGCTGGTGCCTCAGCTGGCAGTTGCAGGTTCGTGCTCTGATGCCAGGCCATCAATGAGATCAAGGCACAGGTGCCTGATCATTCCTGCGGTTTGCAGACATTATGGTGACTTCTTCCTTGGTGGAGAACAGGTTCATGAGGAAGGCAGCATTAGCGGGCATAGCTGGATTCAGACTCCATCAGTGGCAATGCCAGCTTCAGCCACTGCTGACTGACCCTTTGCAGCAGCCCTCGGGAGCCTCTGACCCAGGAGGCAACAGGCAGAAATTGATGGACAGGAGGTTCCACCTGCAGATGAGGAAGAACTTAATTACTATGTGGATGACCATGCACTGGAACAGATTATCCAGAGAGGCTGTGGAGATATTAAAGAACCATCTGGACACAATCCTGTGCCATGTGCTCTGGATTACCCTGCTTGAGCAGGAAGATGGGACCAGATGACGCACTATGGTCCCTTCCAGCTTTACCCATTCTGTGTCACTGTGTTGCCACAGTGTGTGCCAGCCCCGGATTGTGCTGGCACAGGTTTGCAGGGCTGTCCAGGGACTAAGACAGAAAATGTGTTTTTTCCAGACTGACTTGTGTCTTCAGTTTGCTCTAAGGCCAAGGTTGAATCTCCACTTAACTTCTTCTGTAGTTCGAGTGCTCATCCTTTTTCTTAACACTTTAAAGAAGTGCATGGAAAGTGAAAACCATGATGCGATAGAATTCCTGAACACCTTGAACAGTGTTATTTGTATTAAAATTGCAGGGTTGTAATTCAGAGATGCAATGGAAAGTAAAGCTTAAATTATGGCTAGATTGAGATAAGATTTTTATTTGTGGCCTTCCCACATCCCACAAAGAAACTTGCCAACTGTGTTTTGATGTTTACTACATCAGCTTCATACTGACAAGGGTGGTGGGGGTTTGGGGTTTTTTGGTTTTGTTTTTTTCCTGGCCCCTAGCCAGGAGCTGAAGTGCAGCATCCCATTTGCATAAAACCGGAGAGATTACAGCTGCCTTAGTCTCTATTACAGATGCAGGGTACCACCCGCTGAGACAACAGGTTCCAACTTGCTGTGGTCCTTTTGATTTGTGCTGCTTTCCATTTGGATCAGGAGGGAGCGGTGCATGCTGGGATAACGTGTTGTCTCTGTGGGTGGTGCCTCCCTATTAAAGGTGAGGGTAAGCATGAGCCTTTCAAGATCTTCAGTCCAGCTTGTGTTCTGCTTGCTTGTATAGATCCTCTGAATGACCTTAACTTGTAAAAGGGCAAGGATGCTTGTTAGAGCTGGGAGGAAGAAAAAGGAGCGCAAAACTGGATCAGGTAACCAATGCAAGGCTTGCAGAGGGGTGGATGTTTTCTGGTAGGCTTTTTCTGAGTATAAAAGGAGTTTGAAAAGAGTATTTAGAAAATAGCCTGGAAGTTGGAACGGGTGCTCTTTTTCTTTTGAGTACACTCTGGCTTCTCCTTTGAACCTGTATGAATGTAGGACAGAGTGGTGCTGACAGCTGTCACTTTAGTGGCCTCTTAGTTCTGTAGCCTTTCATAAATTTAAAAGCTCACTGCCTTCAGCTTGCCAGCCTTTAGCCTTAAATTTTGCTATTTAATGGGTCCCTAAGTGCTTCATAAACCACATGCCTAAAGCACTGCTGAAATATTACACCAAACTCCAAGGTAACAGCGAACGCTTTTTAAATGGTGGAGACTGACTCTGCCCCTCTTTGTTTTCATGAAAATGTGATAAAACAGAGGGCCTTTTGGAAGTCGGTAAATTAGAGAGCAGTGGTGGATCCATATTTCAGATAAGATTTGTTAAATTCAGCATGTCTACCCTGAGAGATGAAAGATTGCTGGAGGTGGACCATCTGCCCCAGCTAGAGGGAATGACATGGAAGTGGGTATCAGTGAGCATCAGCTTAATAAAATCTATCTTTTAATGGATTTATCTTGTAGTTAGATTTTTTTCATACCTATGAAGATGTACCAAAATGAAAGTACTTTTAACAAGTCTCACCTGTGTGGACTCTCTGGTGTCTAGACATACAGGTGTGCTTCTACTGAAGCTTGCTAACTGGGAAAGCTTGTAGACCCCTCTCTTCTGTCTGGCTGTTTGTTTTTGCATACTTTGCAGAAAAGTGACGTTTTGGGGACAACTCTTCCTCTGAAGGATTTGAGTTTGACCAATGAGTTCAGACATTTTAAAGAAAGTAATGCACAGGTGTGACCATGTAAGGTTCAATTCTCTATTTCTCAGACAAAAAAAACCAGTTAAACCAAGCATCATGCCTCTTTATGTGCCCCACTGAGGGTGTCCCTCCAGTGACTGCAGTGCACCAGAACCCTCTAAAGGCTTCTGTTTCACTGCTGGAGGCAGACCTCCCCTGAAGCTATGGCCACCACAGGGAAATCTGATTTTCCCTCCTCCAAGGCAGAGTGCACTTGGCTTCCAAATGTCATTTGCTGTAGGTAGTTAGTACCCTTAATGAAATGAAAGATGTAGGCCACCTACGGAGAGCAGCCTGCTTTGTGCTGCGGTCTATCTGTGTTTACATGCAGGGCTGGTGGGACGAGACCACTCTTGAGCTGTGCTAGATTTGGAATGTTTTTTTGAAGCATTGAAGGAAATTCGTTTAACGTTTACAGCACGGTAGTTGAATTTACAAGAAGGACTGTTTTCAATAAAAAAAATTTAAAAAAGGAAAAAGATTGGAAGAAGGTTTAGTGCTGAGCATTACTGAAGGCAAGCTCCACTTCCTGTTCAGTTGGGTGTCTGCACTCCAGTGCTGCGTCCTGGTAGGATGAGCCTCTTCCTGCCATGCGGGGATAGGGGCATAGTGCTCAAACGGGATGATTTTATGGGTTTTTTTGCCAACAGAACTTCCACATTTATGATCCTGGCACATTGGAGGAGAGTTGATCCGAGACAGGGCTTCCTTACTCTGATCTCCAAGCTGGGTAAGTGCTGGATGATGTGGGAGAGTTTGCAGGCTTTGCTCTCCCAGCAAGTTCAGCGTGCCAGGAAGAGAAGTGACTGGGGATCAGAACTCGGTCTTCTAGTGAAAGATGGCTTTATGTGATAAAGATCTGTTTAGAATCTTCTAAAAATCAAGAATGAAAAAATAGTCGGCTTTTTTTTTTCGGTAGGACATGAAGGTAAAAGTATTTTTGAGCAGTGCAGCCATTCCAGCTGTGAGATCAAAGGATAGTTGACATTTTTTTATCCATTTGCTGCCTGGACTAGAGATACTAACAAGATGAATGTTTGAAGAAATAGATCCAAATGCTGTTATTCATACCTAATCCCCCTTCTTTTTCCTCAATGCGTTTTTAGTGTTGAGAACATGCCTTCTTGACTAGTACTAAAATAGTACGTGTTTCTTGATGAGGCAGTGGCTGCAATTGGTAACAACAAATTACCACTGATAATAAAGTTAACCAATTTTATTTGAAAGTTGAGCTATTGGTGTTTCTCTCTTCTAAACTGGAAACTCCGTGGTGATGACCTAACTCAGCTGTCTCTCTACTGTCATCTCACTTTTGAATCGAGGCCCAATAGGCAGTGACACCAAGCTAACAAAAGAGGGCTGCAAATCTTGGTGGTCTCCCATTCAGATGGTATTGCCTTCCTTGGACAAAGGGGTGAGTAGGGCTCCTGAGTGCCACTCTGCCTCCAGGGATGGTAAACAAGGAATGGATCACTGGTGGGAGGCATTTTTTGATCACTTGACAAAGCTGGGTAGATGGGATACCACCTGACAAAGGGCTGAGGTTTAAAGGAAGATTTTGCAAGGGCTCTTAAGAACAAAAAGAAAAAAAAATAGGCCAGAAAACTGTTTTTTTCGGGATGTAAACAGGGTGGGTGGAGGTGAAGGGGGACTCGGCCATTCTTGGGGAGCTCTGATTTAAGCCCAGAGGAATTCAGACAAGGGAAGGAGGGAAGAGTGCACAGATGGCTCATTGTTTTGTCTAGCTCAGCATTCTTGCACTGCTGAAGTGAAGGGCAATTGTTTTAAAATCCTTTTTGCAAAGAGTGCTCTTTGCTTTCCAGCTATTCCTGGTCCCTGAGATGCAAACTGTAAACCGGAGAGACTGGTCTTAAATGCCCATTTGTTTTGGAGGGTCAGTCCAAGGGGCCCTGGGCAGTTGCTGGGCTGCAAGGCATTTCTCTTCTAAGGGAATTGGGGGAAAAGAGTACTCCTGGAAAAACGCACTGCAGCATTTGGGGAGGAGGTGAGAACAAAAGGATGCATATGGAGAGGCTGATGCAGACCAGTGTCTGGTTTGGGGGCCTTTACCAAAGCTATGAAATGTGGCACAAGACTGGCACATACCTTACCTGCAGTGGTATCTGATGTATAGTATAGTTTTCATACAGTATTTCACTTATTTTTTTTGTAGCAAATAATTCATTAATGTAAAGAAATACTGTCATTGCTATACTATTAGTCTTTCTACAGCTTCAGTTGCACTGGCACAGCTCCTTCCCCTCCTCTCCTGTAAATTGTTGTGGCCTTTCTGGAGCAGGGGCCTTTTTTGGCATAGTCGACAAAAATAAACCATAAAGGCAGCTGTTGTTATGAATAAGGCTCAACAGGGGAATTTTACCAGTAGAACTACAGCAATATAATTATACTGGTAGACTAGTTACAGTAAATTTCCTCATGAAGACAAGCCTTAAGTTGACATTTCCTAGCTAAGTTGAATCCATATGTATAACCTTATTACGCAAAAATAATATGTCTCTGGGCCTTGAATTCTTTTTTACCCAGAAGAGTAACATTAAGCAGAAAAGCAAAGAATTTAGTGTTCAGAGATAGATGCAGGATTTTTGCTAACAGAGTGGTTGTGATGAGCTTTATGCTGACCTCTGTGTTTTACTGGGCAGGTTTTTCCTCCAAAAATGATCAGGAACACAAAGAGAATATTCCTGCTTACTGCACTAAAACATACGCAGTACTGAAATATGCTGTAAGTTGACATCTCTCTCCCTACTTTCCTCCTGTTTGAAAGATAAGCTGAGCCATTTTGCAGTATCCATAACTGAAGTAGTTTGGCTGAGAGGTAAAATTATTTTGCCACTATGAAAATTTTTAGGGCTAAACCTGGAGCCACTGAAAGGAAGGTGGGGAATGATCATTCCTTTCCTCCTTTGTTTGATTTTTAAAAGGCAAAGATTTATTTTACCTTTTTGGACATTGTCTTACAACGAATGGAGTTTGTGTAACATTCACAAGCCAAGTGTTTATTTCTATAGAATGAAAATATCAGCCTATGATTCCTACTCCTAGAAGTTTCAAGTGCTTCAAAGGAAAGATAGTCTTGAAGCTTAACACTTAAAGGCAGTTTAAAAAAAATATCTATAGTAGATGTTTCATTGTAAATGTCTCATGTTTCCCTTTTGAGAGTCTTCCACCAGCAGTCCAGTGCTTTCTTTTCCCTCGAATTACAGCTCAAGCACCAAGGACCTTTTGCTGTCTGTGTAATTGATTAAGATCTCTCATAGTGCTCATCAGTATATTTTTAAGTGCACCCTTTGCAATGAAATGAGACCATGTAGCAACTCACCAGGGAAGGCAGAATTGTCTTGATTTCTAATGAAGTGAAAGATAAGGGATTGAATTCCAGATCCATCAGGATCATAGAGACATAGAGGGGTTTAGGTTGGAAGGGACCGTAAAGATCATCTAGCTCCAATCCCCACTAGACCAGCCTGTTCAAAGCCCCATCTAGCCTGGCCTGGAACACTTCAGGAATGGAGCATCCACAGCTCCCCTAGACAACCCTGTGCCAGTGCCTGACCACCCTCACAGTAAAGAATTTCTTCCTAATATCTAATCTAAACCTACTCTGGCAATTTAAAGGCATTCCCCGTTGTCGGCCACTACATGCCCTTGTCAAAAGTCCTTCTCCAGCTCCCCAGCCCTTTGGGTACTGGAAGGTGCTCTAAGGTCTCCCTGGAGCTTTCTCTTCTCCAGGCTGAACAGGCCCAACTCTCTCGGCCTGTCCCCAGTCATCTGAGCGTCCTCGTGGCCATCCTCAGGACTCACTCCAACAGATCCATGTTATTGTTAGGATGGGAGTCCCAGAGCTGGATGCAGCAGTCCAGGTGGGACCTCACAAGAGCAGAGGAGAGGAGCAGAACCACTTCCCTCGACCTGCTGGCCGCACCTCTGGTGGTGCAGCCCAGAACACAATTGACTTCCTGGGCTGCAGGCACACCTTGCTGGTTCACATTGAGCATTTTGCCAACCAGCAGTATGTGGGTGCCTACAGCCTACTTGCAAACTGTTGGAGTTCAGGCTCCTAAAAGCTCCTGAATATCTTTTATGCCTCAAGTTCGTTTATTGTACATCTGAGAACTTAATTATATGAGAGTCCTAAAAATGTGCTCAAGGACATGCTAAAGTTGCTTCTTGCATGATTTTTCTTACTGTATGCTCTTTTAGCCAGCAGGAAAGTAATGGGAGACACTAGTGTTTATATTCTACTTAACGTATTGCAGTCTTGATCCTCGCCTGAGACCTTTAGGCAATGCTGAAAAATACTAACTGTAGCTGTCAGTGGCTTTGAGGTTTTTCTCATATTCTTTCCACCCTCCGGACTGCTTTTGAAAGGCGCTTTTGTTATGCGAATAGGTTCCTCCCAGCAGCTGCAGAACTTTCCGCAGCAGGGGCTAGGAAGGAGCCAGCAGACACTGCAAGGAAAGTTGGTGCCCTTTTCCCAGCTGCTCACTGAGCACAGCAATACTGCCCTTCCCAGCCATGCTGGCTCAAACTAGACTAGCCCTTTGCTGATGTTCTCTTGCCTGGTGAGGTTGCAGCTGAGCTCTTAGGTGAAGTTGTGGAGATGTATTACCATTCCTGGTCTATCAGAGCTAAGGATTCAGTTCCAATATGAAGCAGATCCATGTGCAGATCAAAGTTTGTCTTCTCTAGAGCACTGTCGTGCAGTGACTGTATGCTTTGTTGGCAGAATCACCTCTAGCTGCAGCAAAATAAGAGCTCTGTTCTTCTGGGCCTTGTAGAAATGAAGGATGAGTAGTTCTGAAGTGCAGCATGAATAGGCAGCTTAAGTAAAATGTTACAGATCTTGATAAGTTTTCTTTTTCACTACTGCCCTCACCCTTGTTCTTGAATGCAATGGTAAATCCTTAATGTACTCCTAGCTTTTCTTTCCAGGCCCTTTCAGTGGGCATTAAGATGATGCAACTCTGCTGCAACTTCCCAGACCATTGCAGTGAAACTGTTTGCACTTTCTTTGCCAAGAAGCACAGCCTCACTTGTGGTGCTGGTTCAGTATCTGTGCTCAACACCTCACCTGGGCTGGGATTGATTCTGCTGTCCATGAGGTGGGAAGCCAGAGTTGCTCTGTGGAGAAGTGGCGAGCCCTTGAGCTGAAACACATGGTCAGTAGTCTAGTTACTTGATTACACGTAGATTTATTTAGTTTTAATAAGTTGTTTTGGAAATCACAAAGATGAAATGGTTTGGTCTTGTCAGTTTAGTTATAACTGTAATGGGAGTGTAAACCATCACTGCTGTAGCTACATCTATGCACCATAAAATAGAGGAAATAAAATGTAAACTGGTCTCATGTGAACATCTTTTGCTGGAGTAGGGAGTAACATATCCCATGCAACCTTCTGTTTCATATTTTTTTGTTTTAGTCATTTCCCGTGTTCAGTATTTGTCCATGCTGTGCAGAATGTGGAGTTAATTTCCCAGCTTTTGTGACCTTGATAGATGGGGTGTATAAGCATTTCCTATATGAGGAGTGTGTCACAATACTTTTTGAAGCAGGGAAATATCATTATTTACATCTGAGAATCAAATTCCTAGGTAACTTGTTGGGGAGGATGAGAAGTTTGTAGCAGACAGGAGGTTCAAGCTTTGGTTACCTGGATGCGGCTTTAGCACTTTAAGAGTATTCTGAAGTTTCCTGACTTGGCGTTAATAATGAGGCAGATCGATCCCTTTGGCACCGATAGGGCCTTTCCAGCCTTTTGCGCTTAATCTACAAGCACTATCCCTACAGGTGTGACTGTATGTTGCCACTCTCTAGAATGAGACAATAATGCTTCCAAGCCTCTAGAGCTCAAGGGATTAACCTCCAGCAGCTAAGCATGATCCTGTCCTTCCAGATGCTACTGCTTTCATGGCATGGACAGCAGAGCCTCAAAGAAGCAACCTCTAGATTGTCTGAACTTGCAGCCCAGCACATTAAAGTGACCAGAAAACTGATGGTGATTTACTTCAACATACTAGGCCAGAGATAACATACTTCGGGAACGGTTTCCCAGGTGGCTGGACAGGAACTGAGTATAGGAACCCTTTCTGTCAAAACAAGTTTAACTCAAGTGTTCGTGAATTATCAGCTGTGGGTCCTGCAAACACAGTTCAGGATAAAAGGTATCAGCAGAAGAAGTTCATACCTGTGTTCTCGGCTTTGTAGGATCATTTGGGTTGGAAGGGACTACCAAAAGTTTCCAGTTGATGTTTTCTCAGAGGGCTGACTTCCCTGGACAACATCCCTAGATCCTATTCCAGAATTTGATCACTATCTAGGGATGCTGTATAAAACAGTTGTGTCTGCAGAATTATAAACAAGGTTGACGTGACTCTGTAGGTTTCGAGGAAAAAACAATTTATCTGTTGTATCAACATTTGTTATTTACAGAGGCAATTTTGTAAAAACGAAATCTAAACTGTGAGTCTCCAGGCTTCAGGGAGAAGATTGTCACTGGCTGAGTTTTGAAGAAGCTGAATAGTAAAATCTGTGAAATCAGTGTTGTACATGTGTGAGTGAAACTGTACCTTGTCTCCTCTTCCCCCTCTGCCCTGTAACAGTTCTTCCCTCACTGAATGGTAGCTCAGTGAAGCACAGTTCTGTTTTCATACTGGCCAGCACAAATCTATTCACAAATTTTACTCAGATCCATCTCAAGGTAAGCTTTCTAAGTGGATCCTACATGAGTATTTCAGAAAGCTAAGAAACATGCCTCCAAATAACTGGAAAGTGAGTGCCTCTGCATCTGTTTGGATTTAGATGTTGGAATAAATCTCTAAAAACAATTTAACTTTCTAGAAGAGTTTTCCATTTGGTTGATGGCTTACACATTTGATATGATGTAGTGCAAGAGCAAGCTCTAAGCAGCAACTGCCATAGACTGACATTTCTGAGCACTGTGTCACTCACTTTCCAACCTTGATTTTACATGAACAGAAATCTTTGAGCCTGTGTTCGTTTTGTGTTTATATTTTCCCTGCTTATACAAGAAGTTTTTTCTTAAATCAAGCTACAAAGGAGTCCAGTAAGATTGTGTGTGCAAGTTTGGGGTGGTAGGAGCTCATGGAATTTCCTGCTGAACGCTCTGAAGAGATAACCATCTGACATCCAGATAACCACCCCATGCTTCTCTCAAATGTTTTGATGTGAATGAATACTTTTTTAAGTGTCAGGAAACAATCCAGGAGAATATGTGAGTAAGCAGGTAGGTTTTGGCTGAAATAACTCTTCTGGATACTTTTTAAGCCTTTTATGTAAAGGGGTTGCTGTGCCTATATTCTTATGAAATTGCTTCACAGGAGCCTCCCAGCATGCCGTCGGGGTTCTCAGATGAGAGTTTTATACTGTTTGACAGCTGCACTAAAAACAACCACTTCCTGTTAGGCAAGATGCTGGAAGCATTAGGTAGGGTCCCTTTTTTTCTTTTTCTCTTTTTTCTTCCCTGAAGCTCTGGAATCTGAGAGTCATTTGCTTATGGTGGGTAGAAATTGTGCAATGCACCTGGAGGTTGAATTCGGAAGACTGACTGCATAATCTTGTTCGAGGCACATCAGCTCTTGCCTGGTGTCCTACCCAGGAGATGGAGACACTGAAGTGTTTAGCACAGTGGCTGCTGAAGGCTTCTCCTTTGGTTTTGGACAGGAGACCACCCTTCGTGTTGCTTGTTAGTGGGCAGTGAAAGGGAAGTGATTCACGTCTCAGGTAATTCAAGTGATTCTCAGGGATGACCTGTGAAGTCAGTCACCCTGATGCTTTTTGTGACACCAGTCCTCTGTGTTTCTAATAGTAGTCTCTTAGCTACCTAATAGAAAAATCTTCTGGGGTGGCTATTAGCTCTGCAGCCTTAAAACACTATTGAGGGTTGGACTCTGAAGTGCTTTGGTCTCATCAGGCAGAGTGGTGGATATCGCCTGTCACCTTGGTTTGATCAGCTTCTCAAACTTCCAAAATGACCTGAGAGGCTGATCTGGAGTACTGAAAGCTATGGATTGGCAGTAACTGTGTTGGGGGTTTTTTTATGGGTGGAATGGGGATTGTTGGTACAATTAAAATTGTTTCTGATGCAAATAACAGCAGCTCTTCCTGATGTCGGGTTTAGAAATGTAGTGATGCTGTATTTTGGCAGCCTTCAAAATGGTATCAGAGTAGCTCACCCGCCGCAGAACAGGTCTTTGTAGAAGATGTGGAAAGACGCAATTATGGAGTTGAAGTAAAAGACATCTTAAGTGGCTTCACAAAAGTAGTGGTGAAGGAGCTGAAAACTGAGTCTGAGACAAGTCATTCCAGAGTACTGTGACCTTGCTTCCCAGAAGAGACTTGGTTTATCTCCGTGAAGGTGTTGGGAGTGCAGCTGTGACTTCTGAAAGTGCAGCCCTAACTATCCCCAAACAGCCTGAAAGGGCTTTCTTGTTGTTCCCAGGCTGAAATAATCATAGTGATTTCCCTATGTAAACTCCCTTTCTCAGGGATTGGTTCACCTAATATATTTATATACACATACTCTTAAACTCTCAAAAAATAAACACCTAGTACACTCTGCTCCTTGTACAGAGCTGTGTAGCTTTTGAAAGCAGAGTTGCAAAAATACTGCCATTTGCACTGCAGTGAAGCAAACATTCTCTCCTTCCTTGCAAAAGTGAGAATGAAAATGCTTTGGCAAATAGCTTTGATTTAAACTGAAAAGCCTCTGGTTTTCAGAGCTGCTTTTAAAGCAAAGGGCTACTTTGGCTTTTGATCCTCTTAAGCTGGGTTATTTGATGTGAAAAAAGCCCTGGGTACTCTGCTGCAGAGGGGAGCAGCTTTTCAGTTCTCTGTGTGTGGCTTCGGGAGAGGGCCTGGCAGAGTGTGGGGTGGTGGGGGGCTTGGGGGGGCCTGGTTGCACAGCTCTGTAAATAAAGGGGCCTCTATTTCCTTGGATTCTTTTGCTGGAACTAAATATCACGATCAGTGAAACTCCTACCTCATTAAAGGAACAAGCCAGGCTCCTCCACTATATGTGCAGTGCTGCAGTGTGGTTTGTTCTGCTGAGCTGATTTGCTGAACAGATAAAGGGAGTTTTAACCCAAAGAATGGCATGTAACATCTGACCTTGGCTTTTGAAAGGTTTATTTTTGTTCTTTTGACAAAATAAGGTTTTAATATTAAAAATGGGGTTGGATTTGACTTGGCAGATACCAGAGCCTTCTATTACTGCTGTAGTCATAATATAAAACTATCTGATGTGTGCCAGTGAGCATGCAGCAAGCCAAGAATTTCTCCATCCATGTTTATTTTTGTGAAAATTTAGCTGGTTGGTTTGCAGTTGGGTTGGCTAAAAAGGTGATGTGCCCTTGTCTTGGAGGGGGCAAAGCAATGGTGGGCACAATATGGTCCATGCTGACTCTTTATTCTTAGTATCTTTACTTTTGGGGCAAAATACAGAATTCTTTTTCCCCTTCTTAGCGTTTTAGAAGTGTTTACAAGAAACTTTGACTCAAAACTCCAGGGTTCACCAGAACCAAGGCATAAAACAAACTATGTGAAATATTCAAATCTGTTAGTACAGAAACTTAATGCTGTATTGCAGCTTTCAGTGTGTGTAGCCAGGGCCATGCATGGATACAAAATACTAATTTTGAGGTTTCCTTCCTGCACATGTTCCATCTCAGATCATCGTCTTTAAAGTTGAGATGCTTTTGGACTGCTGCATTGCAAGGGTTTGGCTGAAGAAATGACCTGTAAAGCACTTCAGTGCTGAGATGAACTAAGCTCCAAAGTTTTTCTTCTAAACTGGCCATAGTTTGAATTGGTTACCTTCAGATTTAAACCACTACCACCCCCCCGCCAAAAAAAATAAACCAAGAAACCCCCACCAAAACCCAAAAACAAACAAAAAACCACAACCTTCCCCCAAAAAAAACCAACAAAAACACCCAACCCACCTAACCATGACCAAACAAATCCACACCAAACCCATCACCTCAGTCCTCATCTCCCTAGCTCTCAGAGAAACCAGCCCCAAATAGTGCCGGAATCTTGTTTCTGTAGATCAAAGTCTGTAATCAAAGTGTGTTGCCTCTGCAGCTGGCAAAGGAGTTGTGTCAGGCTGACCTGCTGGGAATGCTTTGCTGCCCACGGGAAAGGGAGCAGGTTGGTGCAGGTACAGGTAGCAGAGAATGTGGGGACATCAGCGGAAGAGGTCATGGCTTCCATGTGCTTTAGCAAGATTTCTTCCATCTGTGGGTTATTATTACCCTTCCACTCAGGGGTTTTTTTGTGAAAATGAGGCTTGTTAGGTCTTTCTCTTCTGGAAGTATTGTTTGGCTTTTTTAGCTTGTTCATTTACTGTGGCTGGATGAAGGTGATTGATTTTCTGTAAGTTTTCTGGAAGTTTGGGGGAAATTTGGAACTTATGGGAAGAAGCACAAGTTTGAACATCTGCAAGTTGTGGTAGGTTTTTTGTCCAGCTTCTGGTCATCTTCCTAAGATAATCCTTAAGCAGTGGAGACACACTGTACAAGGAGGAAAATGCCATGAGAACCCAGTGTTTCCACATGGAATGCGGGAGAGGAGTCTCTATCCTTGTGGGAGATAAGCCATTTGCTCTTGCTCTGTCTTCCATTGGCACATGTATCTGGAGATCTTGGGTTTCTAACTGGGAAAAATCATTTCCCATGCTACTTGCCTCTCCACCAGCAGACTGATGCATCCTTATCCTCACAAATTTTGACATTGGGGCCAGTGTAAGCTGTTGTAGTAAAAAGGATATCCGTAAGAGATGCCAAGCTGCATAACTTGGCTATTGGGTACTTCTCTGAGATATTCCTTAGACCAAGGGTCAGCAGCATACAGGAAGGTTATAGGTCTGTGTAGCTCCTGAAGCTCATGTCTGCTTCCATTCTCAGGTACATCCCCCAAACCTCATCCGCGAGCTAAGATCCTGGATTATGGTCTGTTGTTCCAGTGAAATTCCTGTTAAATTTCTCTCCAGTGACAGAAATTTAATGGCAGCTGTTGAAACTACCTTGAATTTACCTTCAAATACAAGACTTCTTTTAAGAATAAAAGCAAAACCTTTGGCAAAAATACTAACAAAATTACTATGTTAATTACATTCTGAATATTAATATTTCTCTCTATTAAAGACCTGTCTAAATTAAGCTTGAAGTATTTCCAAAGTAATCACAAGTTTTTAAAGACGCATGTGTCACAATTTCCCTAAAACCAGATTACCAACCTAAAATTAAACAGATCAAAGTCTTTTACTTTATAGACTGTTACCGCAGAACAGCTGCACAGTGCAGGTGAATTGCATGTTTTTAAATTTTCCTGTGACTGTATTTTCAGCAACTTGTGACCATTAACTATTCAAAAGCATTTTAAGTCTAGTCCCTAAGTACAAATCTCTTACATGCAAATAAAATTCTTCTAAGATTTAACTGTTAATTCAAAAATATAATCATGGTATGCTGCTGCATTTTCTGGATGTTCTTTGGAAGATACATCTTGAATCTTTGGGGTTTTTTTTTAAATCTTAAAAGGGAAGTAACTTAATGGTTGTTTCTTTATCTTTTATTCTATTTAGTAGTTCTCTGTTTTAGAGTCTCACTACCATATGAACAGATTCGTTTAAGTAATGTTACCTGTCAGCTTTACTGCTTTGTGACTACTGGTATGTTGCTGACCAGCAATGTTCTCCTAAATACAAATGTTGCTTTAGATTTGATGAATACTCACCTAAACACTTCTCTTACTTGGAAACTTCCATATGGATCAATGTAAAGCATGTGTGGTCTTCTTTAAACAGTTATTTTTGGGAAGCAGAGATCCAAGAGGTAAAAAAAAAAGCCCACTGAACTCTAGCTCATTGCGTATTAGAAGTAAAGCTGTGTTGTTTCAGAACGTGCCTTGAAAGGAGGAAATTCAATAGGGAGCCATCTTACTTTCCAAAAAATTTAACTGTGAAAGATCAGCTTGAAGGCTTTTCGTTAACTTTGATCTTACTTAAAACTGACCCATTCTTAATGTGTTTCAGTTTCTAGTTTATGCTTTTTCCTGGAATCAGTTCTTGAAAAATACCCACTTCAAAGCGTTTTTGTTTCTCTCTTTAAGAAATATTTTTGTTTTTTCCTTTACTAACTGATATGTGAAACTAATAAAACAGTACAGGAGTGCTGGATGTCCAAGGTACAACTTTTCATTTGTGAGGCTGTCGCTGTCTTATATCAGTCCGTCAGGTAGATCTGCATGTGTGGTTACAGAACACAGGATTCACTGCACATCTAGATTTCACTCCCTGGCTGGCTGGTTATTCACTAAGCTCTTGCTTTGTTTGAGAAACAGATGTAATGATTTGACTTGTTGATTAAAAGTGCATACTTCTTTCCCAAAAGGGGTTTTATATGTACCAGTTGAAAAATTGAAATGTGTTTTCTGCCCCGTTCTCAGGGAAGTTGTTTTCATAGTATTTAATTCTCAAGTTCTTTGTTGAGGATAATGTGGAGAGAAATAAAAATGGACATGCTTGTATGTTGTTATAGTAATATTTGCTATATTGTTTACCCCTCTCTTGCAGATGTCAGAATGACTTCTAATACTTTATTGTTTTCAGTCATAGATATTTTTTCAATTTTCTTTTCTTTAGCATTTTAAAACAGAAACTTTCACTCAAAACTGCAGGGTTCAGCATAAAGCAAACTATGTGGAATATTCAGATTTGTTAGTACAGAAACTTAATGCTGTGTTGCAGCTTTCAGTTTTTTTACCTGAGGCCACATGCAGATAAAAAATACTAATTTTGAAATTCCTTCCTGCACACGCTCCATCCCAGATGGTTGTCTTATTGTGAAGCTAGGGTGCTTGTGGACTGCTGTATTGTGGTTATTGTTGTTACCTCTTTGGGTTTTTCAAGTAGAAAGTGCTCTGGTTACTTTCCACACTGCTCTGTTTGACTGTGTTTAGTAGTACAGTGTTACTAAACCTTTATGCATTGTATCTATCATATGTGGCAGCAAGGTACCAGCATCCAAGACATTCATAAAGTTTCCCCAGTGGATTTGCCAGTGGCTGCAGGTGTCAGAGATTTGACCTTGGAGAATGATACAGGTTTATGAAAGCTTCTGTAGGGTGTTTTTATACTTAGCATAAATCTTTACTGTTTTCCTCTGCTTTTGTGGAGCAGTCATGAGCAAGGGATGCAATGACAGTGGTAGATATCATATGGATGACCCTAACTTGCTTTCAGATTTGCAAGCTACTCACTACGTCAGTTGTATTCCAGTTCTCAATGCACAGAAATTTGAATTCATAAAGGTGGAATAACGTTATTTTCTGTTACGCCCTTTCTTTGGTGTTCCCATTTAGCTATCAGTGTAAAACTTACAATGGTGTTTTAAAAACAAATTCAGGCTGTTGGAAATCCCACCAGTCCCAGGAAAGAAGTCATGGTTCCAAGGCTGAATTATTCTGGTTGAAAACACTACTTTGATAGTTATCTTTGAAATTGTATTGCATCAGCTCATCTCACCATATTATGCCATTAGAGCCAGAGTAGACTGGAAGGGAAATTCTAAAACATATCTATTCTGTGAGGGGAACGCTCATCCTTTTACAATGGTCCTAATCTTAAATCCTGCTCTGGTTACAAGAAGTTTGTCGTGACTTTTTATTTTTCATTCCCTCCAGGTTTACAGGAACAGATGGACCGAGTGGTTTTGGGTTTGAGCTGACATTCAGACTGAAGAGAGAGACGGGGGAGTCGGCACCACCCACCTGGCCAGCAGAGCTGATGCAAGGCTTGGCCAGATACGTCTTCCAGTCAGGTACCACAGGGTTAAATACACGGCCTTGCTTTTTCCTGCTCTAGTTCTGAAGGGCCACATCTGTTACAGCGTGTGACACTTGTCTCATCAGCAGTCAGGCAAGTCTTGGGAATTGTCGTTGTGTGGGAACCCAAAAGAGTGTGTTCCTTCCTTCAGCCCAGCCTGCTGGGACAAAACCAATTGCTGTTCAGGTAACTGCAAATCCGGCATATTGAAAAGCTGAAGGTACAGAACAGTCAGTAACTATAGGAAGTCTGCCCAGTGACTTCTTTCCTGCTTAGCTGGGTTCATCTTCTCTCAGTAAGAAAAACACATTTGCTTATCCCGAATGGCTGAGGATCAGCCATCTGATAAGATCTCACTTCTCAGCAGAAGGGCTGTAACTTCCACAAACAGTGCAGCTCCATCACAGACAAATCCCTTCCAGTCGTCGCTGCACCTGAGCAGTAGCAATGCATGTGAACATGGAGTTGTTGAGATGAGAAAATGTAAAAGTCATAAGGAATGCTACGTCTGGGAGGGCCAAGGATTTAACAATTGTGAATCATTACTGCAGATGGAGAATTGCTAGAAAACTGGGAACCAGGGTGCCTACAAATGAGCTTCTTGCACTGTTCTTTCATAGTTTCATTTCTATCAGTAGATTGAATGTTACTTTTAGTGTCAGCACACGGAAACCTGGGAAATGGCTGATGCCTAATGTACATAAAAGGCACTTTCCAGCGTCACAAGATCTGAATGAAAATGTCTAAAGAACATTTTTTAACCTAATTTGAGGTCCTTTACAGGTAAAGTACCTTCTAAATCAATGATTATTGAATTTGTAGCATTTCGGTACCTGCTGTACTAGTTCATAAATTGCTCAGTAACTTCTGATTCTGCTGATGGTTTTCAGTCAGCTGGCTGACTCTCAAAGGGAAAAGGTCTGGGTAAGAACAGGATTGCTCTGCTATCCTCTGTGACAAATCTGAGGAAGTGGCAATCTTGTGGGTATTTTTCTAAATATTGATGGACATAGTTCAGTGCCAGCCCCGATTATTGCTTGTCCTTTTGTAACCTTTGCTTGTCTTCCCCAGTTGCCATCCAAAATTTGGCTCACCTTTCTATCTTGATTTTTGCATCTGTTAAGCATCTAAATCCATGTGACTGTCACTATTTTTTACATTACTTGAGATTCCCATCCTGCCTAAATTGTATTGCATGGTAGCTTTTCGATACTGACCATGCAGTGATGAATTCATACTCCTATTTTCTATGCAGTGATTGCAGGCTCTGAAGAAAACATCTGAGTCTAAAGTCTCCCTCTTAGATACAAATATACGTGTTATGTGTTAACTTACTCCACATATAGTACATCCCATTTGGAGCTGTTTAATTTTCCTAGTCCAGGCTAGTTCTCATAGCAGTTGCTTGTTGGTTACTGTCTTTTCGTGAGTGAGAGGAGGTCTGCAGAATGAAATGGAATTTGGTAGGGTACTTTAGGGCAAACTTCTTGATGACTAAGCAGGAAGTCAGAGCAGAGACTTCCCTTGTTTGGTTCCTGCCATAATGCAGTCCCATCTTTTTGACCTTAAAGCCAAATAACTGTTTTTAGAATTAAAAGAGTGGTTGTGGCCGTGCATATCAGTCTGGTATGAAGCACCCTTCAGTATTACCTTCTGCTTATCCATGCTGGTTTTTACTTTATATCCACCGTGACTCTTTAAAGGCACTGCTCAAACTCGTGGTAATGGATTCTAGCCTCTGGGTGTTTAGTTTTCAATTTGCCTTATGAAAAACTACAGTGTATGAATCATAAATTGACCTTTTTCTTTGACTATGAAATTGGGTGTGAGCCAACACCACGCTCATCCTACAATGGGCAAACCACATGCTGGGTTACCTTAGGAAAAGCATGAGCAGCAGATAGATGGAAGTTATTACCTCTTTGGCATGGCACTGGGAAGGCCTTGCTTTAAATATTGTGTCCTGTTTTGGGCCTTTAAGAGATACTGAAAAACTGGAGAGTGTTCAAGGTGGTCAGGGTTCTAGGGCATGTGAGCCATGAGGAGAGCGGGAGGGAGCAGAGCCAGTTTAGCTTGGGAAGAGAATGTGCAGGGTGATCTAATTGGAGCCTACAGCTGTAGGGAGGGTGGTTACAAGATTGTGGGTCAAGCCCTAGATAATACATCAAAGGGCTACAGCTCTGAACTGCAGTATGGGAGGCCCTGGAAAAGCTTCGAGGAAAACTTGCTTACAAGGAGAGTGGCAAAGGACAGGGAATGGTTTATTAGAGAGGTGCTGGAACTCCATTCCTGGAGAGGTTCGGGACTTAGCTCAACAAAGCTAAGTTGGCCCTGATCTAGCATTGGTGATGGCTCCACTTCAAAAACGGAGGCTGGATGAGAGGTCTGCAAAGGCCCCTTAAAATATTGCAGAAGTATTGGATTTTGGGTATTTTTTTCCATACTGCTTCATGCCCTTCAGTGAGCAGCTGTGTGCTGTCACTGACTGTTACCAACCACTCCTTGCCTTGTGTAAAAGGAATCTGTATGCTGTTTCAACAAGTGACAAGCTCTAGTTTTATTTTAGTACAAATTTGATTATCACATGTCTCTTTTAGAAAAGAATTTTCTCAGGCTAAAATCGTCTGGTTAATAATAGACATCATGTTAATCCTGGCAAGATGATGCATTTAAAAGTAAGACTTGTAATGGGGCCTTCTTTATCATGTTTCTTCTTGATCTTTCAGGGCAATGCTAGTTGACCACAGCTAGATGCAGTAATTTTCTAATTTAGTCAAAGATCTCTCACTCCATTGAGTCTGCAGAGTCCCCAGTACTTCTGCTACATCTGACATGTCCTGCTTTGTTTTGTTTTACTCCCTTGAGCTGTCCTCTCTCAGGATGGCAGTGTCCGGAGCAGTTCCTATGTTCTCCCTTATGTCAGTCCTGGGTAATCAGACACCCAGTCCTCGGTAGTGTTACTTTCTTTTCTAGTAGAGTTTCCCCCAGTTTGACATTCTCACTCTGCATAGCCAAGTGAGCTTCTGCCATTGTCTTTTTTTCTCGTTTTTTTAGTAGGACTTCTCTGTTCAGATGTTGAAACTTTAAAACTGTGAAGTATTTGAAGGGTTGGTTCTTCTGAAGCCCATTGGGCATGAGGCAGGCTGTGGCATGACAGCATTGTTTTACATGATGAAAGGTTTCTTTTTACTCAAGTTCTTTCTGACTGTAGTGCTTAGAGCATTTGTCAAATGAAACACTGATAAGTGTTGTTTAACTCTGGTGTATGTACCTTAATGTTGTCCTCTTTAGTTGTTTAAAAACAACTCTCTGGTGTCTTTTTAATATTCCAAAGTAGCCTTAAAAACATTTGATGGACCAAAACAACTTAAGTAAGGCTTATGAATCCACCCTGAAACAAGAAGCAAGAAAAAGAAAACCAGCAGAAACTTTTTGGATAGGCTCCAAGAACTTTCACATGTCAGAAGATTGTTTACTCTGAAAGCTGTACTAAGAGCTAAATTCTTATCTCTTGATAAAAGCCAACTTTTTAGCTATCATAGAGGTGCTCTGCTGAGTCCAGTTGAAGCTGGGGGAGAGTAAGGTGTAGTTATACTCCTGCTGAGCCTGGGCATTTTCAGGTGGTGACGACTGAGTTGAATATTCACCTAGCAGCTACTGCTGTCCTAAATAGTACTCCTGTGTATTGCAGTTGCAAAGTATGTCTCATTGCGAGTGATGTATTTTTCTAACAAACACTTCTAGGCAAGTGAATGTTGCATTCCTTTGTTTCTCTCTCTCTCCTGCACTGTGGCAGTGCTTTAGAAAAGCAATCTTCTGCATTGAATTTCAGACCTCTTTCAGCCTTGGCTTCTCTGTTCACTGTAACAAGCACTTGGTGCTTTTGATTAAAGGGCAGTACTTACCCTCCTTCAACAAAACCAAGCTTTCAAGTCTCAAAAAGTTTTATGTGTGGCTTTATCTGTTCTTAATTTTATCACTGTTTGACCATGACCACAAATTCCAACTCTGTTAGTTTAAAAAAAAAACCCAAACCTTCAAATCTTGAAAATGAAACTTTACACAATTCCATGACCTTAGCTTGTCATGGTTCATGGGTCTACTGCAAATATCTCATGGTAGAACAAATTTATACTTCAATTCAAATGAAAAGGAAGAAACGCTCTTCCTACAAAAAGCTTATCCAGAGCTTACTACAATTATTAACTCTTTATGTACTGCAGTATTACAACCCTTGATCACTACAGAGAGACTACAGTTTGTGTTTTCCTGAAATTAAAATCTGCTGGTTTTTTCTCTCTTAGGTAGATTTAGGTTGTTTTCAAGGGTCTGCCTGATATATGTCGTGAAGGCAGTATATTGGTGTAACGTGGAAGCAAGTATGTGTCTGTATGAGCTCGTGCTGCTTCCATGATTTTAGCCGGAAAGAAAACAGCTGCAGCTGTCAGGTACAGGTTTTGAAAAATTGTCATGAAAACTCATCATGCATAGAACCTAAAGATCATGATGGCATATGTCATGGTTTTATTCTCCACAATGCACAAGCTGTAGTGGGGAATGAGCCAGAAGTATTAAGAGGATATCCATGAATTAGAAGTTTGCAGGTTGGCTGAGCTTGATCACAGTTTCCCCAGAACATATCAGCATGAGCAGGCTGAGCCCTTGCTGCGTTAGGGGAGACAGGTGGCATCACAGGAGACTCAAAAATCGGCAAATGCTGTTCTTCAGGTCCCATAAAAAAAACTGTATCAAAACCTAAACAAACTCCCAAAATGAAAAAAAAAGTTTCTAATTGGTCAATCAGAATTCAGGTCTTAAGAAACTGCTAAGAGAAACAAACCATCCAGAAGGTATCCATGGAATAATGAATGTTCCAGCATGGATTTATCAACAATAAATCAGAAGAAACTAAGTAACAGGTACCATAAGATGCAGTGAATGTTGGTTACCTTGATACTACTGAAACTTTTTACATTGTCCCAACAAGCATGGGAATGAGCTGAGGAAATGAGATCTTAGTAAAAGGTAAAGAACAGGGCTGCAATACTGGCTGGATATTTACTCTGAGTAATTGTCAATGTGTAGTCATCAACCACAAAAGATGGGTAAAGCTGGGAAGTACTGATGTGCAGTAAGGGCAGGGAGGCACAACAGGTGCAGGGTCCTGTCCCAACACAGGAATAATCCAGTGCAATCAGCTGGGGGAAAGCTGTAGTTCTGAAAGGAAAGGAAAACTATTTGGAGTTACTATCACCAATGACCTATACCTAAACCAACATGCTCTTCACGCTGAGAGACAGAAGTGAAATTTTTCTGATGTATAAACAGAAGTGTTCTATGTATTGCGTATGATTGGGTCGTACACTACAAGGGAGGGGAGAGGGTGTTGTATTTCATTTTGGGCAAAAAGCTTCAAGTCACATTTGTCCCAGTTGGAGGGAGACTGGAGGAGAATGATCCAAAGGTCCAGAGAATATGACTTGTGAAGGAATAATCAAAAGAGTTACATTTGTTTAGTCTAGGAAGAAGAAGATGGAAGATGTGAGAACAGTCTTTAAATATGCAAAAGGTTGCTGTAAGGAGTAAAGTAATAAATACATTTTTCATGTGCCTACTGGGGATAGAAGAGACTAAAAATTCTGTAATTTAATACTAAAATTTCTGTAAAATAGGCTTAGGGTTTGTCATTAGGAAAACTTCTGAATGGCCAAGTGCAGTGACACATTTGGATAGTGGCAGATTCCTTATCGCTGCATATCTTTGAGAATAAGTCAAACTGTTCTTCATGGATATTTGTCAGGCAGAACTGATCCTTCCTTTAGGCAAGGGCAGAGTAGGAGCCTTCTTAGTCTCATTTATATTATAAATATATCTTGAATGACTAAGTGTTCTTTTCAGGTCTTCTAAATGTAATGTTTTTTATTCCATAAATACATAATTTATCTTTTCTCATAGTCTCCTGATGACTAGTGCACTGAAAGATATTTAAATGTGAGTTTGATGTCTCAACTAATTGAAAAGTTGAATTTTAATATTTAAACTTTGACTAGTCAGTAATGGGAAGCCGTTTGCATCCAGGGGGACTGTAAAACAGTAGTAATAAAATGCGCTGACAAAGAAAGGAAGCAAGGTGCAATTTTTCAGTGGCAATTTAATGTAGATTCAGCTGAGTACTTCAGAAGCAACTTATATGAATTATTCCTTAGAAAACTTATTACTTCTGAAAAGTGGATTGGACAGAACCAATTCCAGTAGGTACATGGCAATTTATATGTGTTGATAACAACATGTCAAAACAATGACCAAATTAACTACAGCTGGCTTGATTTGTGGTTTCTTCCCCCACAAACACATCTGCACTGTCATGGTGAGGGATCCCCTTTTCAGAGGATGAGATATGAAATATATCTGCTATTTCTGTGAAACCTGTAGGAACTTAGTATCTGTGAGCTTCTGTCCTCTGTCATGATTCAAGTCCATGGGCCAATTTCCCAAATTCTCCACTGGAAAGGAGGATGGTTGTGCTGCATGGAAGTGCCCAAGGCAGCATAACTGCACAAGCCTTTGGCAGACAGGCTGAAAAACAAGCCCAAAATGAGATACATGTAGCCCTCCTTAGTAATTTCTGACATGTCATACTTTCTTCAGGTAGAAATTATTTTATGACAGCTTGTCTCTGGTTAAGGAAGGGCACACACACAATTCCTACCATATGCATGATGTCCCGGTACATCAATGTTTGGGGCCATTATGCCATTTCTCTATGCTGCAGCTTCACCCTTTGCTTAAACAGGGGTGGTTATGGAAGTTGTGAAGGCTGCAGGTGTAGATGCACTCTTCTTATTTAGCAGTTTTCACCTGAATCAAGTTAGTTTAGTCTGAGTGATGGAGGTTCTTTGTGTTTGACAGGCACTATAACTTTTACACTGTAAGTGGGGCTCAGTGGGATTAGGGGATCTGATGGGGGTCACAGACCTGCAGCCAATAGCCAGCAGATACCTTGGCACCTGCTGGCCTGCCATAACCACCAGGCCTCATCTTCACATCTCCTGGGGTCCAGAAAGCTTCAATGTAGAAGCCTCAGTGACTCTTTGTTTGCCAACATGTTTTCAAACATTCTTGACACAGGCCAATTTCTGTGTGTAAGAAGGAAAAAAACAAAACAAGCAACAAACTCTAAACCTAAAACAAACTCCTTGCTTCCTTGAATACAAATGAAGCTTCTCTGGCTACTTTGTAAAGCTGTTTATTTCTTCCCAGGAGGATGACTAAAGCCAAATAAAATCTGCCAGTAATTCATATACATTTTTCCCTGACTGTACCCTTATCTTTTTTTTTCCAACCCCAGGCCGATTTATTATTCTCTTCTGGTTGCTATGGCTCTGTAAAATATATATATTTTTTCTATCATCTGTTTGTAATATTGACCCATTTCCAGTGTAGAGTTGGCCCTGGCTCCTCTCTAGTATTCCAGGATTTTAGATTAAAATTGTGTGGAGATTAACTGCATTTTTTAGCTCTTCAAAGAAGTATAAATCAACATCAATTTCAGTTCAACAGAACCTGTTATGCAGTGAACTCTGCTGCGTGAATGCTGAAATTGTAGCACAGTAAATTGCTGTAGGTGAACAGGATTCAGCCAAGTGTGCAGGGGCTGTGTGCCTTTATTCTGCAAAGGGGTATGGAAACATTAAGTCACTGGTTCCAATCTAACCCAAGTTTGTCATGGCCAAAAGCTCTCATCATCTGATAGTTATTCAGCAGTCCATGATAAATCGGTTGGGTTTTAGCCTAATTCCTCCTAGATGTTTCCCATAAAACAAGCTCTTCTGAGAGCAGCAGCTCAGATCGAGCCTGGTCCTTTGCGTTTTTGTGCACTGCGTCCTGCACTGCTGTAATAAATCCCCTTCTCTCCATACTGCTGCCTGTGAGCTCACCTCCTAGTACTTCCCATCCCTCCCCCTGTCTCCTAAGCCAGCCTTGTCACATCCCCTAGCTTCCAGCTGGGATGTATGTGCTGTGAGTGGTACCAAATGATGCGCTGGCTGATAAAACAAACCGGTTGCTGGTGTGCAGAGTGGTTGGCTGATGAGCTGGGCACGACAGGCAGCTGTCAAGCCCGTGCTTTGGTCTCTAACCTGTAGCTGGCTTCCTCTGGAGCTGGATGGCAGCAATGAAGTTGTTGGCGACGAAATTTCTACGTGTAACTCTTGAAAGTTGTCTTGAAAGGCATTGCAGCAAAGTGCTGGTTGCAGATAGACCTGGTTCTTTTTACTCCCTATTGTAGATCTGGTTAAATTCCCTTGGTTAAATTAATGCAGGTCCCCTCTGCAGGCTTGCAAAGCTTAATATTATTTGTCAGTTTGTATGGCTGTAATTTTTGGCATCTCCAGAGTCCGATGTTTTTATCCTCACTTGTGAGGCAGGGATACACCCGGCTCTGTTTTGTGGGTGCGTGCTGAGGCACAGGCTTGCCAGTCCTTAGACAGCAGCTTTGCAGTGGCCTTGGCCTTGGCTGAGGCTTCCCAGACTGTGAACTAGCACGCAGCTGGTGGCCTGTCCTTCCTCTCTGAGTCCTCTCTTGGTCAGAGTGGTTTCAGGTGTGGGTGGTAAACTGGGAGAGGGCACAGAGCAGGGACACAGCTGTGAATGCCACCACGTGGGTGGTGTGGCCATTCTTCCTGGCAGCTCAAATGGAGTTGCATGGCCTTAAATTTTGTCTGATTATATTGACTTCTCTTCCTGTTCACAATAGGAAGGGTGTTGCCCCTTTGCAATACTGGAGGCACCCCAGTGCCAGGCTCAATCCTGCCCTTCGCCCTGGAGCACTGTCACTTCATCAACCACTGATGGATAAGCTGGCCATTATTTTTGCTGGTTGTCATGGTTTTAGTGAGCAGCATCTTTCTGGCCTTTGTTTGTGACTTGCTGGGACCTTGGGCAACACTAGAGAATCTCTTCCCCACACATGTAATTCAGCTGCAGTATAGAAAAGCCCCTGTAGCCCTCTAGCTGGGTTTGAAAAGTGCAGGATGGTTTCTCAGGAACATGAGAGAAAGGGACCAGCACCACTGCTGAGTGACATTGCCTTTTGCTTCATTAGCACTGGTGCTGTGAAGCAGGGCTGGGCATGGGGCTCCTCCCAGTCAGAAGTGCAGCAGTCGGAGAGCATGTCTGGAAACCCGGGAGTTTCCAAGGACACCTGTATTCTCATTTTACTGTCTTATGTTGTCATTAAGCTAGTTATATAATATAAATTAAAGCCCTTTTTTCTCTACTTCCCTAATCTCCCACTGTTTGGGCTTTTTTCCTCTCCTGCAGTTTGTCTTAACTCATAGGTCAGGCTGGTTACTTCCTGTGCCTTGCTGTGGAAGCCACTGTTGTCTTTCCAACTTCTAGTTCTTGGCTGGGAACAGGTCTCTGACCTTCTCCAGCCCCAAAGGATAGGTTCACACTAAGGCATGGAGAGACTTTGTGCCAGGAGCAGAAGCACAGAAAGCCTTTGTTGCTCATAAAAGATTTTGTTGAAATAGAAGGAAAGCTGTCTTCCCCTAGACTGCTTTACTGATTACATAGTATTTCCAGGCAGTAAGTGAGGGATCTCAGTGCTGCCTGAAAGAGAAGGCTTGTTTGTAGCTGCTACTGCAATTTAGATAAACTAAGTTTAGGCCCAGTTTGAGTTGGCGAGATTTCAACTGATGCTGTCCCTTTTAATTCCGTCAGCTCGTGTCCTGTTCCTGCCTGGGAACTGAACTTGGCTTGTTGTTTTTCAGCTGGTCAGTACAGTTCATTCAGCTGGTTTGTTTAAAAAAAAAAAAAAAGGGGGGGGTGGGAAATTTGTCTTCTCTCTGTGTTTTACATCAGTCCATGTGCCCTGATGCTGCTCCCAAAGGGTCAGGGATGGACAGAGCACCAAGAGTTGTAACTTTGATACATGGTTATACTTAGAAATGCACAAGTTGTTTTAGCCTTCATAATGCACGTGGGCTGCTGCTGGGAGAGGGAGGGAAGAAGCTGGTACAGAGACTTGGAAGAAGCTGTGTGACACATCTCTGTGCAGGGCTGCTGCAGCAGTCCAAGTGGCAGAGGGACAGCCAGCAGGCCCCACGCCCAGGGACGCCTGGATGCTGGCTCCTAGCAGGTGTTTATCCGGAGTGGCTGCAGTTCAAGATCAAGACTGATCTGGCTGATGCTTTCTGACCAAAGTGGAGCGGAGCCAAGCTCTCTGAAGGAAGCCTTTTCTCCGTCCTACCCAGAGCCTCCCCACTGCAGGAGAGTGAGGAGGAGTCCACATGTTGGAGACCAGCAAGCTCTGTGAGGAAGAATATCTCTTAACCCTGGGAAAAGGAAGCAGGGGAGAAGCTGCACATGGTCAGCCCAGCCTTGGACAAAGGCTCTGTCCCCTGCACTGAAGGAGGAATGCAGGACAAAGAAAACAGTGCAGGGAAGGCAGAAAACTCCCCCTCCTGCCGGTGTGAGGTCCTTTGGCCTCTCATATATGAGGTCTTTGTCCCACCCGGCCTTTCCTGGGAAACGGAAGCAGCCGCTTTAGCAGTTAAAAGCTTCTGCAGAGAGCAGTATTGCCTCCTCTTATAGAGGAGCTGAAAGCGACAACACAGAGGGATTGTTCTGCAGTTGCAAGAGCATCCTCTCTCGCTGCCTGTGTGCAATTGTTTGGGATGCACAGAGGAGAGTTTGAAGGTTACATGTACTGAGTAGCCTTCTGAAAAGGACTGTATTTTCTCCTGACAGCTGCCAAGCCCGTGTTAGATGAAACTGCAGAGAAGAGTAACTGCAGAGCTGGAAGTTGGGTTCACTGTTACATATCCACCTTCTTACACATTCTATTGAAGATCTGTGCAGCAAGTGGTGCTCAAACTGTGCTTTCTGACTAACCCAGTCTGCCTGTGAGAGTGGCAGTGTGTGGAGCTCATTACAGATCGTCTTCTGACAGCCTCAGAGGCAAAGATCCTTTGCAGCAGCCTGCTCAGCCAGGAGGCAGCAAATGGCCACAGCAGGGGAAGTGTTTTGTTCTTGGTGGGAAAGGGAAACAGGGAGAGTATATTCAGAGGCTGCAGACAGCCCAGAACCTGAGGGAAGTGGACTCTTGTGCTTTTTGGTTTAAAATTAGGGGCTTAAAGGAGTCTTCTCAGAACACTTGGGATGATGTTTCAAAAGATGCTCCATAAACAGGCTGTCCATTTTGCATCTGAACCATAAATACAACTCTTTGAATAAGTGTGTTTCTCTTGCAGTACTGTAATGGGTTGGTAGAGCTCAATGCGTAACTCTTTTATGCAAGTATGTGTGAATGCAGAGTTCTTCTGTTTCCTGCCCTTTGGCCTCCTGCTTTGCAAAAGTAAAACAAAAGTTTGGCCTGTGCAAGCTTTAAATTCCTGAAAATTTAAGGGAAAATAATCAGCCACTGAGAAAAATGACACAGTGCTCTCTTGAAGACCTCTGCCCTCTTGTCCATTACAAGCCCCAGAACTAATGCCTGGGTAATTAGAACTCTTTTCTGAAGGGATTATGATGTGATAACCTCGTGGATGTTTTCTCACAGACTATCTCCCCTTTCTTGGCATTTCTTGATTAATTTTTGCTAGAAGAGATACCCTAGTGCAGTCTAACAGTCTCTTTGTCAGATGTCTGTGCTGTGAAGGCTATTAAAAGAAGCTACTTGCATGTTCTTTGGGTTCTTCAGAGGCAAATACTGTCTTTGCTTCCCCTTCAAGCTTCTTGAAAGCTCTTCAACAGAAATGTCTTATAGATGCCTATCTAGGGGAAGATCACAAGTGACTGTACAGACTTATGGTGCTCATGGGTCCTTCTAAGCATCTGCCCTCCTAAGTGGCCTGCACATGTGCAAGAATGTAGGAGATCCAACAACAAGGAAGAAAGTTTTTCTCACCTGCTGCAGTTCTCTTCCCTCACTGAGGACACTTAAAGGTTGCCAAATGCTGTAGGTACCAGTCTTTGTTCTAGTTGCACCTGGCTGGGAAACAGGTAGCTGTAGAATATTCCGGCTTCCCTATGCCAGAACACAGAATAAGGTTTTTAAATGACAGGCAAGTACCTCTTCAGATTGGTCATGTGGGGCCACATGATCTGTAAATAAACTGTCATTAAATACCTGTTTTGAGCTGAGTCCTTATCTGACAGGAGATCCTGCTGTATAATATCCTTTCTGGCTCCTGGGCCTCCACCCCTTCCTGAGGCTATTCACTTTTTGAAACTGTTGAAGATATAACTACCACCCTTTTAAAAGGATGCTGCAAAATGCATCTCCATCAGGGGAAGGATGCAGAAAGCTGGTGGCAGTGCAACTGGGCAGAGGGGAGAGGGTCTCTTGCCTGGCCTGGAGCTCAGAATTCAGCAAGTGCATCACTCCTGCTCCCTTATGGTTGCTGGAAGAGGAGGATGGAGAAAGTAAAAGGAAGATTGGAGGAGGTGAAAGCAGCCCAACTCTGCAGCACCTAGGGCGATGGGTCTGAGTGATGGGGTGTAGAGGAGCAAGAGCTTGGAGCAGCAAACTTCTGTGGGACTGCGAAGGAGCAACTCACATCTGTGTTCATTTTCTTTTTCTGCCACACTCAGCAATGCCAGCTAAATCCTTTCATGCTGCCGTTCCTTCCTCCAGCTTCCCCTTTCTGGAGGAGGGAGCCATGCAGGTAAATCTATAGATGGGTGAGAACTGTGTTGTTGCAAAAGCAAGGTGGGAGATGCAACCTGCCCTGAGCAGTGCTTATACAAAAGGGATGCCAAGCATAATGAATGTGCCAGCTCCTGCTTCTGCTGATTGCGAGGGCTGCAGGAGGCTGAGGGGAACAGAGTGAAGGAGCCGAATGAAGTTGTGGGGAGGAGAGGAAGTGTGGGAGGAGGTGGCTGTTGGAGCAGGCTGTACAGAGTCAGGCAGAGGACAGGGGGCCCACCGCTTGCAGAGGGTGGGAGTGTGCCCTGGGCACTGGAGTCATTTGCTGGGAGCCTGCGTGAGAAATTCCCAGTTTGCAGTCATGGAAATTGTATACACACATAGCATTGGGCAGGGAGAAGGAGCAAGCCAGATATGCAGCTCTCTAAGGGCTAGAAAGAAATGTCTTGGAAAACTGAAGAGGTAGAGGAGGCTCAGAACCTAATTGGTTATTGTACGGTAGCGTTTTAACTTTTTTCCTAAAATAAAAATATTGCACTCTGCAGTGTTGCAGAAGGCATCTGGGTGCCTGGGATCTACTTTGTGATAAGAAAAACAGTATTTGCAACTCCATCAGTGGAAGCTGCAGTACAGTGAGACACATTTTCCATCACCCCACTGCCAGTAGTAATGATGACTCTAAGCAAAACATGGACAACTGAGAAATCACCTTGCCCTGCTGGTGATGTACCCTGGGAAGGTGTGGGAGGCTCTTCCTTGGGTTTTCAGTCCAAAGAATTAAATGACCAAGTAAGTTTATATGCGTTTGCATAAATTGATTGGGCTCTTTTGAGAGGCTTGTTAATTTTCCAGGCTTAACACTCTGGAGCTGTGCATTAATCAATTTTGTATTTTCAACCTACAGAGCAATTTTTAAAAAGTAATCTGCATCATGCTTCTCTGCTTTCTGAAACTGTCTTCAAACCTCAGAGGTCAAGCAGTCCATACAGTACTAATAATCTGGTTTTTTCCCTGCTATTTTTTCTAAAGAACCTTTTGCCTAGGCCCCATGTTTCTAAAAGCCCAATCTGAATCCCTGCAGTGGAGCTATTGTTTAATTGTATTCCTAGGATTTAATTCTTTCTAAGGGATCTTCTCTGTGCTGTATGTCTGTAGCAGGCAGCAGCACTGTGTGAATTTGCACCTCTTTGGAGTGCCAGGGCTGAGGCAGTTCCTGTTTCCAAGGCAGGAGATAAGGGGCAGCAAAACTGAACTGAAAAACAGGGAGGAAAAGCATTTTTTAAATATAGTGCAAATTATCACAGCTTGGATTTTGCTAATTCCTTGTATGTTCTTAAAACACATTCATCTTGACTTGAAAACAAAATAATAAACTAACTGCCAGTGGGCCCCACAGATTACATCCCAATTGTTTTTTTCCTTTACCAATCCATGTGTGCAGTTCTTTGTAGGTTAGGAAACTAAGCTTGAGACTGAATTTAGCATTAATGATCTTAGTTTAACGTGGCTAGCAAATGAGTCTGAATAAAGTCTTTTTCCTTATGCACTGTTTTTTTAAAAATTGCATCTATATAATGAGTTGCAATAACAGTATTACGTTGAGATATTTAGACACAACTTTCATCTTTAGCTTTTGTATCGATTTATTGTAGCTAACGTCTTTGCATGCATGCATGCTTTATATTTATTATTGAGCTACTTAGAAATATATTAAGTAGGTCTGGTGAAATATATAGCTATTACATTTCAGCAATGGACTCTGTGTTTGCCCTTAGTTTCTCTCAATTAATTCTAGCTGTTCAGTCTGCAAAATGGTACTGAAAAACAACATCAAATCTTACTTGTGACAGATTGCCAGATTACTTTTTTTTAACAAAGCCAGACTGAATATTAAAAATGTGTTGGAGAAAATGCATTTACATAATAAATTATACAGACCATGCATGGGGTAATGGCAATGCAATAAATTACGTTGTTTCTGTAAGTATTGGATAAGCTGCATTCAATTTAAATGTCTGGCTGCATCACTGTCATGCTGTTGAGGAACTCACTGGGGGCCTTTTTAACATTCCTGCACCCATAAGTCATGGAGTTAAAATCCTTCTTTGCCCTCAAATACACAATTTTTCTGAGTTATGCAGGCTGACATCTGTGACTTGCTGCCTGCAGTTTAGCTGCGATCTCTGAGTCGAGTACAAAATGCAGGTTTGTACCCCTTAGAGCAGCCAGTTTTCACGCCCCTGAGCGATGCAGATAATGTAGGTCTGGCTCATGTGAGGGATGTGGTCATCTTGTTTGTGTGCCAGCATCCCCAGTGCCACACGCTGATGCAAATTCACTGTTTTTTCTTTTTTGTTGGATTTTTCTTTTTTTTTTTTTAGACCAAGGTAGCAGAGAATTGCCAAGCATTGTACTAGCATAGCTAAGCAACATCACTGCTCCAAGGGGGTGATCCAGGTAGCCCTGCTTTTGCAGGGGTCAGGCAGGACTGTTTCTTTCAGCATCATCTTGCACATGTCCCCAGATAAAGTGACCGTGTAATGATGGCCTGGCTTTCCCCAGAAACAGGAGGAACAGAAACATGCTTTTAGAGGATATGAGTCTAGAGTGGCTGTTTTTCCAAAACCAAGCACGTATAGTAGTTAGTGTACTTAGGATTTCCCCCACTCTATGCAGTACCAGCTTCTAACCTGTAACATGCTGTCCAGGTGAATTTATCTGGCTGATTAGTCAGCACAATTTATAACCCCTCTGTTGCTGATTTTAGCTGGCATTTGAAAGGAGGAGGTGTCTTAGAAGAGGTACAGAGGAATGGTCAGGCTGCAAATCTGTTCTTCTGATTTTAAAATTTCTCTCAAGAATTGCATGACATGACCATGCCAGATGGGGCAAGTTTCTGGCCTCTGGATGAACCGCGGTGGTGCAGTTTGAACTGCCCTGGAGCCAGACATGCTGGAGACTGTATGCCAGGCCATGCATGGACAGGAGAAAGGCTTCAACTCCCCTTGCTGTCCCCTTGCTGGTGGAACAGCATCAGCTCTTTGCTTTCCTCCTTAAGTTGCCAGTGCACATGCAAGAGAAGATATCTGACTCCCAGATGCCCAGAGAGTGTTTGCCATCTGCTCTGGGTGCAGGGTAGCCAGCTCGCTGGAGATGTTCCCTGACTCACTTTCAGCCTAGGGCTGCCTTTAGGATGGAGCTCTCTCTTAGCTCCTAGTACTCCTCTAAGTTTGCTGTCCTTTTCAGTTTACTCCCTGTGACAATTAAGGGAGTAAGGACTCCTAGCAAGATCCCATATATGGAAAGCTTGCAGGTTTAAAAAAGAAATTGAAAATACGGTGGGAAGTAATCTGTGTTTCTCTCTAGAGGTAGGTAACGCCACTTGAGCATAGATGGCATGTGTTATGCTGTTTATAGAATATCCCGAGGCCAAGAATATGACTTGGTTTTATTTCTTTAGGCATCAGCTATATTTAGTCAAATTAAAGGAGGGAGGGGGAATGCACTCCAAGAAAATACATGAGCAAAATTAGACAAAGAAAATTTACTAGTCCACAGTGGAATGGTTCCCTCGGAGTTATTTCCCCAGTTCTCATTACAGAGCAGTTGGATAGTAAAGTTAGGAGAGATTGTGCAGTTGAATTATGACTGTTGCTGCATGAAGGAACCTCACCTGCTTTATGTGAGCTGTAAAAGAAAATTGATAATGACGTTTTAAAGGCTTCAAAATATGGGTGGCTTAACAGAGTGGTCTGGTATAACTGCTGCTTTTGCATAATAGAATACTACAAGAGCTGGTCTATGGCAGATTTAGAGACTTTTCATTTTGGTAGAGCTAAAGAGAGGCTTCATATTTGCTATTATAAATTATGATCTGAAATAGTAAGTTTGAATTGAAATGTTTAAATTATTTCCTTGTTGAGTTCTTATGAAATCACTACCTCCCTATGAAGCAGCTGGATTTCATGGAATCGGCATTCCTCAATAGAAAGAAAGAAAAGTCAGTACTTTTTGTTAAAACACAAACTTGCAGGAAAAGAAACAGTTTGCTGTGTTAGGTTTAAGGCTTGTTAGTTAGTGCCCCTTCCAAGCAGGAAGGGTGCAAGAGTCCCAGAGGGTACCTTGAGCAAGCCTGTGTATTTACAACACATCCCATGCTCCCATGGTAACTGCTGAAGGATACGAATTTATCCTGGGGCAGATTGGCTACCGTAGCTCATCCTTTCATGGAGGGAGCATGTAACCACCTGAGGTTTACCACGAGGCAGAAGTATTCAGCAGCAGTCAGCTTGTGTGCAGTAAATCAGAGCTTTAGTTTACTCCTAAGGATTTGCTGATTTATCCATAGGCTAAAATAATTTGGATTTAACTGTTTAACATATTTTCTTTTAGTTCCTTTGCTTTTAATTTCTCCTGTTGATGGCTAGCTCATTTCTGTGCTTTGCCACCTGTCATATGGATTTGACAATTCCCTGGTCATATCCTGGAAATTTTCTGATGACTGTTCATTTTGCTATGGTCACCTAAGGAAATGAGGTTTATCCAGTCATCGTGTTCTCGTCCCTATCCTGTTTTGAAAATATGAATATGAAAGCTGGGAAGGAAGGATACTGTCCCTGGTTCCAGCATGAAGCAATCGAAAGTGGTTATCTAGTCCTTTTGTTTCTGTAATTTCTTTGTTTCTGTGGCTACAAGTCATGTAATTCAGGCTGTTCTCAGTGCTGCAATGGTCTCTGTACAAGAGCTGATCTTCTATCCTATATGAGTGACAATGCAGCAAGTGGAAAGCTGGGTCTCAGGGTATAATTCCAAATTTCTTGAACTCTCACAGGTTTTAATTTGGCTTCATGTTATTTGCAGAATTTTTTTGTGTGTGATTTAATTGAGTAGTCAGTGTGAATTTTGTGTTGTTTGTGTGTATGCAAGGGAGAGGGAGATTTTGTAAGTATTTAGTGTTCACATGGATATAAACAGGTGGGTTTCCAGCAGAGACATTTGCATTTGAAAACCTGCTCTAAACGGGCTGGGCTTTCCCAGGAGAAGCAGCACCAACAGTGAAACGCAGCGATCGATCAGCATAGAATTGTGTGAGCATTTGATGGGCAAAATGTTGTGGTATAAAGACAGGGCCCAAGAATAAGCTCTTTGTGGCTTTGTTTCATTCTTGAAAACTGTGACTGAGAGGCTTTTATAATTTTAAAAAAATTAATGAGACACATTTTGTCTAACTTGGAAAATATCATAAGATATCCCTTGCAACATTCTAAGTGTCATTTCTTTAATCAGATTTTGATACTAAAGAAAAACAACTTTTCATTTGTCTGCTTTTATTTCCTCAACTCAAAAAGTAAAGTAATATCTGAACCAGTCCTTTCAGTCACAGAGCTGGAAGCGTGTAATTTAGTGTACATAACGATAAACTCTTTGAAGCAGCTTGCATTTACTATGTTTTCTTTCTTTACTAATTTTAACTAGGGAGAACATTCCCTTACTTATCACAGCACTTCTGTTACATGCCTTGTTTTTCAGGCTAAGTTCCGTATGGTATTTAGAGTTTATTTTAATTCTTAATCAAATGAGCTGTCCAGGAAATTAATCTGAAAAAACGTATATAATAAATGTTCAAACCAATGGGGACACCCAGTGGAGACGCTCCGAGTTGCCCAACGTTACACCCAGGAGCAGGCCAGCAGCTCCTTGTCAGGGAGAGGACTGCAAATGTTTTTAACCACAGCAACTCCAAGGGAACTCTCATTAGTTTACCTGCCTGCTGCTGAGGGCTCTCTCGAATCATCCTGCCCTTGCTGCCCTTGCCTGTGCTTGCTGTCGTGGAGGTGCTGATGCACAATGAGTGGTGTGCAAGCACCGATTCCTCGGTGGTGTTGTTTAATGTGACTGGGAATAAGCTGCAATTACTGGCGATTTAAAAAGTTTTTCTCTTGCTGTTGCAGAAGCTGCCATGTTCATCTATTAGCCCTGTAGATATTTAAGAGGCGTGCTGTTGCAATGTGTTTGGGAGGTGATGTGGGAAGGTTAGTGAAGATCCAGGACCAAGGGGAGGGCACCTCTCTGAATTGGATCCTACTGCTGTAGCATGGGAGATGCTCCAGTCTCGACAGACAGCAACTCAAGTAACCACTAACGTTTTCCAGTCTGCTGTAGAATTCCTAGTCCTCCTCCAGTGGGCAAGGCCTCCTTTCTTGCTGTGTTCTAAGTGTGGCTTGGGAGGGACCAGTGAGGACAGCAGCCCAGACTGCCTTCATGGATGAGCTTGGTCAAGGAGAGGGGCGCTGGGCCTGCTACTGAATTTGGAAGCAGACAGGCAGTAGTCAGTTCATCCCTAGGGCACTGCACTTATCTCAGAGGGCAGAATGTGGATTCCAGGTTGTTTATTTGTATGTGCAATAAAGTTCTGCTTAGACAAGCACAAGACCCAAGATAAAGGCGGTCAGCCAGGCGGCATTACCACACGTGCTCCAGGAACTGCATGCAAATGGAGCGCGCTTTAATTGCTGTGAACGTGGTCATGGCTGGTTGTTTTACTTCTAGTTCACTCAGAAAGCAAGCATTATCCGTTCCTGTGATGGGGCAGCATCAGACAGATGGGTTCTGGTGTGCCTTCTGGCATGCACTAACTGTGGAACATGGGATTATCTGGGGTTTTGTCTTTCTAAGTAGGAGGGGAGGAAAAGAAAGGAATGCCTGCCCTGTTTTGATGCAGTCTATTCTGACATAGAATGAAATTTATAGCCTACTGGTTTTCTCATTGTTTGGGGAAGAAGAAACATATTAATTATAATTCTGCACCAGAACCACATGACAACTGGGAGAGACAGTGATTTTGACTTACACTATCACAAGCTGGGCAGCAGAATTTTTATTAGATATAGCAGAGTAGTATTTGTGTTTAATTCCAATTTCAGAATATATTTTTTCTGTGGCAAATCAGAGCAGCAAATTAAGTGTGAATTGCTGTCCTGTGGGCACCCAGTATGGCCTGCTGACTCTGTGTCCTCTCACAAAAGGAGACTAATAGTAAACCAGAGACAGGCTAATTTTACTTGTTGGTATTCCTGTATTGAGCTTAATATCAAGGCAGGACAGCGGTTTTTGCCACAGGACTGAAGAGCGAGCAATTTTAAAGTCAGTGCTTGAATTCAGATGCCTCAATGAGATTCCATGCCTGCTTCAGGTGGCTCAGAGGCTCAGCAGAGCTGGCTGGGGGCAGTCACTGTGAATAGTCACCAGTGACTGTCCCCGTCCAGGCCAGAGGTCCCTGCCTGGCAGCAGTCAGGAGCAGCTGCCAACAGAAGGAATGTTCTAGCAGATTTCACAGACTAAATATTTCTTGCTTCTTGTCCTTGCAGAAAACACCTTTTGCAGTGGTGACCATGTGTCGTGGCACAGCCCTTTGGACAACAGTGAATCTCGAATCCAGCATATGTTACTGACAGAAGACCCCCAGATGCAGCCGGTGCAGACTCCTTTTGGGGTCGTTACTTTCCTGCAGGTACGGCCCAGCCACGGTGGCTCCGACTGCCACCTCCTGGGCGTGGAGTGCAGCTAACATTGCACTTGGCTGTGTAACTCCGATGTTTATTAGCCTGTCTTCAGTTTCAAACATGAGCATAGAAAAAAATGTTGAGGGAAACACTTTTAAAAGCTAATGTAAAGATAAAATAAAACTAATTCTATGGTAATATCGGTAAGTGATCCACTGGTTTGAATGCCAGGAAGAGAAGAGTTTGGAGCAGGGCTTGGAGCTGTCTTAGCAGTACTTAAGACAGAAATGTAGCTTGCAGCACTGACACAAAGATTCTTTAGAGGCTGAGTTTTCCTGTATTGATCTACTGTTTAAGAAAGGTTTGGGTTTCCTTGTCAAAAGAAACATTTTAAAAAATTCCTTGGGATTTAACTCTGCTGTTCAGTGTGGGGAGCTTCTGTGGCCAAACAGGTCTGCTTGCTTTCCCAAAGTCCTTCTTAGCAATGCTTCTTAGATATGGGCTGCTTTGGATATTTTTAAATTGCATATTGGGTTATTAACCTGAGTGGAAGAGCTGGCATAGTTTATGCCAACTGCTGATTTCTCCATGCTCCATGGAAAAGCTTCCATCCTGTGGGAAAATGCAAGTGTCTGTATTTTACAATTTAAGCTTCTAGTTGTTCCCATTTGTCTTTGGCTGTAGTTGCAACAGGTAAAATGAAGTTCTGTTACCACAAACCTGCACAGGATAACTGCTGTACAAGGGCAGAGGCTTTTCAGAGGTGCCCAAATGTCTGCATTTTATCAACAAAAACGAGGTGGATGTGGGATTAATTAGTGCAAGGTGAGTTGTGGGACCTGGAAGGAGAGACAGAGAGCCAAGCTAAGCAGGGTAGTTTCTGGCTGACTCTCCAGCTCGTATTGCATTAATCCTTATCTCTGTTTTAGTGCCCAGCTGTCCTGAATCAAAGAACAGTCAACTTGCTGCATCCTGAGGCCCTTGGCCTCTAATCTTCCACAACACATACAGTTGACTTGGTTTTCCCCTTTGTTTGGTGCTTGTTGTTATGGATTTATTTTGACCCATGAGGATAAATGATTACAAAAAGCAAAGAATGAACACAAAATAATTTCCTGTTTAGAGTCTTGCTGTTTGTATGTAATTAGTGAGTGAAGGCCCAGGGAGGGGTGTCCTGAAGCAAGGGTGATTCAGGCTGTTGATGGAGGAAGCCTGGAAGATGGGTGGGGATGAAGTGCACCTCCAAGGGCTGGGTCCTGAGAAAGTGAACTCTTCAAGGAGCAGGAGAGGTAGGGTGTGCAGAACTGGGTATGTGCTGACATGAGGGCTTTCCACACAGATCTGTATCAGTGAGGATGTGTGTTTGCAGCAGAGGCACATCCTTCACTTCTGCTTGCTGCTCTTCAGAACTTAATTTTTAGTTTTCTTCTTTTCTGATAAAACATCAGTTGAACAGATTTTGACCAAAAATTCAGTGTTGTTGGAAAAGATTTAAAAGTATTGAGGAAGAAAATAGAAGGCCATGGCTAAAATTATTTTTCATTTCAGAGTGATTCATTGTGCTCGAAGGCACAAGCCAGTGGTTGATACAGCAGGAAGAAACTGCCTTCCACTATCAGCTGTAGGGTGTTTTACCCCTTCATTTGAAGCAGCTGATCTCAGCTGCTGTTAGAGAGACATCTGGTATTGCTCAGTGTGGCAGCTCCTATCCTGAAAAGCAAACACATCCTGCCTTATACAGGAAGGCAGAAGTCTGCAGTTGCCTGCAGTGACAAGTGGATTATGTGGTGTGTAAGCAGCTTTACTTTATGGTGCTGGGTAAGATGTAAGCAGTCAGCAAACTGAGTTGGTCAAGGATTTTATGAGCACCAAAGCAATCCCTTGTGGCAGCAAGTCCCTTGCCTGGTTGAGATTGCTCGTGCAGTATTGCATTTGCCCCTAGCAGTCGGCTGACAGAGCGGTGTTTGTATGTGCTTGGACCCTAACCTATCTTGCTCAGTCCTGTCTGTGTGGACTTGATTGAAAAGTCAGAGCAGACTAGTGTGTAAACCCTGATTTGTCACCAGACCTTCCTCATTGTTAAATTCACACATTCTGTACAAGACTAAATGTTACATGACCAGGGCGCTTCACATGGTAAGTGTAGAGAGAGAGAGCACAAGGATCCCACTGTTGTCTCAGGCTCCATTTGTCCTGGCTCATCTAGTTAGATAAAGGAAATGGTGCTTCTCTGAATCTGCACTGTTTGATCCAGTACCACATGGCACATTTTCTCCTCAGTTCTTGCATGGTTCCCACCCAGTTTAGTATCTCTGTTGTTATTTATTCCAGATTGTTGGGGTTTGCACTGAGGAACTGCATGCTGCTCAGCAGTGGAACGGTCAAGGGATCTTGGAACTGCTTCGGACTGTCCCGGTGTAAGTGGTCATATAGCCCATACAGGGGAGCATTTCCATAGAAAACAATTCAGTTGTTCATTTTTATTAACAATCTTTAACTTGCTGATGGAACTTAATCTGTGCTGTAGCAAGAGATGGGAATTCATTGCAAATCTGTTCTCACGCACAGACACTTAGATGGCAAATTAATGCATGTGGAAGTCCACATGTTCAGGGTGAAAGAGAATGAGGTCTTGAAAGCTTAATTTCCTTCCTCTTATGCCTGCAGGGTTTTCTCATTGGTTCTTCCTGGGATAACTGTTACTGGTGACCTTGCTGTTAAGTTCAAAGAAAGGAAGGAGAGGGTCTGGCATTACAAAGCTGTCTGAAAGTACTGTCTGAAAGTGAGAAAGTCACTCTCAAATTGAGCCCACTCTTGGTGGGCCAGTTTGCAGCAGGAGGAGCGTTCATGAAAGTGAAGTTCATTGTTTTGCTATGGGAGAAATAACAAAGATGATGTTGGGTTGAGGAAGAGATGAGTTTTAAATGGTAAATGATATGTTGATGCTTTGTTTGCTGCCAGGGTGCAGCTAAATCTTTTTGGCTTGCAGGTATTTTGTTTAAACATTTTTTAATTCAGAAGTTATTGCCATGTGATTGTAACTCAAAAGACTTATTTTTTAAGCAAAATATTTCTGAATATTTGTTTCTGGGCACAATAGTACACTCTCTAGTGTCACAATATCCTTGAATTGATAGATCATTTAGAAGAGCTGGACTTCTTTAACTTGAACTTTTCCCTTATAGGTACAAGTGCAGATAATTCATGCAAATGCCCTAGAGTAGAGTGAATTTGTCCAGCTGCAAGCTTTGTTTCTGAGTCCCTGAGACAAGAAACACTGCCTGCAGCTCACTTGGCTCCTCTAAGTCAGTACAGATACAGCACCTCTCTCCTCAGTCTGTTCTCATGCTGGTTTTTGGCTTTTGTGCTGTAGTACAAGCAGCACCTTTCCAAGGAAAAATGAGACCCAAATGTGCATGATTTGAAGGCAAAGCTGCAAACTACTAAGCCATTGATGTGGAATCAGGGTAAAAGTCTCTTGCATCCCAGTGAGGAACTGTGGCAGGTCACAGCTCTGCAGTTAATAATTCACAGCTTCCAAAGTGATGTGAATAAGAGTGGCTATCCATGCATCTGAAAATCTGTAAAATATTAACTTCTTTTGCTCCCACTCTTAAGTGTTTTAGGAGACTAACACTGACTAGGCCAGAGGAGGGGGCTTTTGACTGCAATTACAAAGTATCTCATGAAAAAAATTTTTTTATTGCAGTTCCAAAGGACTTCAGCTTTTACTTCAAATGAAAAGCACCATCTAAGGCTGACTTCTGCAGTCTGGCTGCACTGTAACCCAAAAAGAAGTCTCTGAGTATTTAAGCTTCACAGTAATCTGTTTTCTGTCACCTTTGTTGGGAAACACCTTGAGTCTTCCAACTTTTATTGCTAATGATAACAAAGATTTCCCTGAACCATCTGAATATTTGGCCATTAAGTACCAACTGAGCAAAATGTCTGTTGTGATAGTATTTATCAGAGCAGTAAGCTCTTTGCAGTACTGAACATGACTGCCAATCTCAGCAAAAAGTGCAGTCCCACTGGGACCCTGCTCTATTCTTAGACGTGTAATAGAGGAATAAATCTTGACTCCATGTCTTGCGCATCTTTCTTAGACCCAGGCTACACTGGACTTCTCGGTCCCAGTTTGTTTCCTGTAAGATTAAAACCCATCTCAGTCTTGTGTGAGCAAGGGGGCCTGCACAGGGGATAGCAGCCTGTGTTAATCCTGACTGCTCTGCACATCTGGATGGTGCCAGACACTGAGCACATAAACTGCTAGGTCGTGGAGGGATTTTATTATTTATTTATTTATTTGGAAAACGTAAAGAGCAAATGCATACTGTGGGATGTACACACAGCATAGAGAGGTTTCTAGGCTTATTTTAAACCCTTATCTTGTGCTTCCTTACAGTACAGGTCCACTCTGAGGACCCTGCTGAGGAGTTCTAACTGAAGGGCTTGTTTGGTTCATTACCTGTCTTTCTTTGTAGAGCTGGAGGCCCCTGGTTGATAACAGACATGCGAAGAGGAGAGACCATATTCGAGATTGACCCACATCTGCAAGTATGTCTTTAGTTTATAAAATGTCATGTCTCTTGTAGTAGCCAAGGAGAATTGGTTTCATTTTATACAACAGTTCTAATATTTTCTGCAGAGGTGCTTGGATCTTCTCAATGTTTGTGATAATCCTGGAAAAGTCTTAGAAAGCCCTTGCCCTCTTTGAGGCAGTACAAGAGGGTGCATGTGCAGCCCCAGGTGAATGGCAGCTCTAGGAAGAAAGATAGAGAAGGGAGACCAGGAAAACAGAAACTCCTGTATGAGACAAATCGGTAAAATTTGGACTGGATTTTTTAGAAAGGAGGAAAAAAGAAGAAGGTGAAAGACATAGAACAATACAAGATTTAGGAATGGTACGCCAGGAAACTCCTCCTTTATTTTGTTTGCAAGCATAAGGAGATATAACATGCAGAAAACTCTAAGTACTGGTTTTTCACTGCAAATATAACAGTGTAGCTCATTCCTGTAGGATGTCACTTGAGGCCTAGTAGTTAGTGTGGACTGAGAAATTATAGCAATACGAAAGTATCACATGCAGTTATTAATAATCCATGCAGGAAGATATATTAAATTTTCTTCTTCAGAGTTCAATTTAATTTCTGAAATTTAAAGATAAGAATAGGACCTCTGTGGAGAGGTTACTGTACTGTGGACTTCTTCTGATCCATATATTTGGGAGACAGTCGTGCAATCCCTTCAGCAGAGCTCGAGTACATGAGTCCCCAGCAAATCCAGAGTGGTGCTGGCCATGTTTCAGTGAATCACTGAGTATTTGCCTTTAACAGAGAACTTATGGCTCAGCCTGGTAGGGCACGTGCAAATGTGCATGTTTTGTACAAGCATTTGCTTATGGTCTGCATGTCTGCATCTGATTACTCTCAGTTGCCTCACAGCATCTTTTACTTTGAAAGCTTAAAAGCAAAACCAAATTCTACTTTTACTGGTTTTAAGGATTTGTTCATCTAAAATAACCCCAGTCTGAGAAACACAAAAAAATGTTTCACAAATGTTCCGCAATGTGGGAACTAATATAACTGAAAGTCCCATAAAGTTTTTAGGCTTTCCAGAACTTTGCCCTCTCCCCTCCTGGAGGTGTTTCTGTTGTCGGCACACTGGTGATTCCTAATGATAACAGGGTTTTCTTCAATTTACTGTAAATGAAAAATAGCTCAGCTTACTGGAATCTGAGTCAGCCAAGGCAAGTTAAGGCAAATAAAAGAGTGCCTCTGCCTCACCAGTGTGTCCTGCTGCTGAAAGCTGCTACGTCTGTGGTCCTTCCGGACTTCCTCACATTGAACGCATTCCTGTTTCTGTTCTCTCTTGCCCTGCAGAAGTGCGTATGGGCAGGTGTGTGTGTGCAGACCTTCCTCCAGCTCTGCTGCCACAGCCCCCAGGGATTCATAGAGTCCCACAAAGAGCCTCTGCTGAGTGCAGGGAGCAAGGCTGTGCCAGGCTGGCTTCAGCCCTGTCATGTGTCTCCTGCTCTAATTAGTGGGGAAAGGATAAAGTGTCATTTTCTTGGTTTTGGTACAGGGTGTGTGAGATCAGAAAGGCAGCAGTGGAAGAGAGGTGGAGAGGAGGGAGGGAACAGTCAGAGAAACGGGACAACTTTCCCAGGAGCCAGCAAGCATGTTGTCTGCCTGGGAAGCAGGCAGAGCTTATTTGGAGGCTGCATTGTCTCTTGTGGGAATTGGTTGAGGCCTAAACCCAGCCCTGGCAGCAGCAGCTGTACTTTCTGTTCGGAGTTGCTGAGAATGGATCCCAACTAAGATGTCATCCCAGGATGTCAGCAATTAACGCTGGGGCAACGCTGGTTGTTTTCTGTTCAGCCAGGCTTCCCTGTAGGCCATTCAGATTTCCCTGGCAGCACTGTCAAACAATCCCTGTCGGTCCCCAGCTCTGTGCTGATTCTCAGTGCTTTGCTTCTGTTTAGCAGATATCTCAGAAGAGAATAAAGCTGATTTGAATTTCCTGAGTTGTGGTTGCTGCTCTGCGGGTCACACTGCAGTGCTCTGGCTCGTTTAAAAAGGGATCAATGACTTATAAGAGCCTCAGAGCATCCCTCCCACATGCTGAGAGGAAAATGGGACAGAAACATCCTTTCTTTGAGGAAGGAAAGAGCTGAACCTCCTTTGCCCTGGGCTCCTCCAACCTCCTGTTCAAGCTGCCCTTTCAAGGGAGGAAGAACAGCCCCTCAGTCCAGGCAAATCTTTGCTGGCTAAAGGTGGGATAGAACTGTACATGGCCAGAACTATGAGTCTACACTGGTTGGGGTTTTTTGGACTTTTCCCCCTTTAACATCAATACTCACAAACGTTATGAAACAGGCATGCAAATTAGGCTGCCTTAAGCCAGCTCGTTTCCATCAGCTCCCCTTGATCTCCAAGGGATGCCAACAGAGCAGCACTTCTTCCCCTGAGGAAGTGCTCTGCAAGCCAGCTGAGCTGCAGATGAGAGTCCTTTCCCCATCCCCAAGGCTCTGCACTCTGTCTGCAGAGCCTGGCTGGGAGTGGGGCCCTGGCTGCAGGAATGGGGGAGCAGGTCCCACCAGAGCCTCACAGCCCTCTGGCCTCTTCTTCTCCCTGCTCGAGAGTAGGTTTGGTGGCTCTCCCATGCTTTCCCAATGACTGGAATAAACAATAACTTTGCTGACAAGTTACACCTCCCCATGCCAGCTGATTTGGGTCCTCACGGAGCACCATGGAGGGCTCCCAAAGGAGACACATGCTAAATCTCACTTAGAGCATTGTCTGCATATGTAGGAACGGATGTATTTTTATTTCTTTTTCCACAACTTCTATTTCTGGGTAACACAACTAATTTTATGTTTAGGATAAAACAAAAGAAAATCTCAGCAGATTCATTATTTCTCAGATTTTCCTATTACGTTTTCAAGAAGCCAGTTTCCCCTGATGCTGGAGGAAGATCCTAACACAGAGAGACAGAAGAAAGGCTGTCTCTTGAATGCTTAAGTCTAAGTCAAGACTGCTCTGGTCCTGCCCTCAGCCACAGGCTTCTGCCTCAACTTTTGGGCCAAAGAGTGGGTTTTCGGAAGTGATCCAGATTGGAAAAAAAAGAAAAAGAGTTGGCTCAAGGGAAAGGGTAGGAGCACATGGAGGAGGGTGGGACTGCAGTCACTGCAAATTACATCAACTTAAACCGCTGTGCAGCCACACCCTGAATGCTTGTGCTTATCTTTGAGCTGCTCAAATCCTCTCTTGAATGGTCAGAAGAACAGGCAATGCTCTTCCCAGGGTGCAGTGTGCATAGCTGGGCAAGGGATGGGACACATGTAGGTTTAGTCTGAAAACTGTTTCTTGGGGACAGATTTTGCAAAGAGCAAAATCTTCGCACGATCGCTCGTCTTCAGTGGCAATGTCAAACCAGAGGGTACTTACATGGAGTAGAGAGATCCTCTCCCATTGTGTATAACACCACTCTGCTCACTCCTCAAATCTTCAAAGTTTCTCGGGACTTCCTGCGTTTTGACGTGACCCAGATGTACGCAGCGAAATGCAGATCTTGCTGGTGCCACTGAGAGGTACCAGAGGCAACACCCCTTCAGAAAAGGGGAAGCGAGCCCCGTTCGGTGCCAGGGAAGAGGTGCCAGCGGTAGGAGCCCTTCCTCGGTGTAGTGCAGGCCCGAGTTTGTTCAGCTCAACATTACCCTCTTGTGGGTCACAGGTGGAAATTCAGACCGATGCCCGTGTCCAAGCAGGTGGAACTTCCTGTGGAAGTTTTGGCTGCAGCTTAAGGCAGTCTTGATGGCAACAGATGCACGTGTCCTTGAGAAAATGCCTGGTGCTTGAGTGCATCCAGCTGCTTATGATTGGTGTGTGACACCTTCTGAGACCCAAACACTGGTTACGTGCTTGGAAAGTCCAGCTTGCAAGGGAGGAAGTTTGTTTATTTGCTAATAGAGAAAGCTATGTAAAAGCTTTGACATTGGGAACAGACCTGTGTTTCCTTGCACGTCCAAACTTGCATGTTTGTCCTTTATGGGACACTCCAGCACACTAGAAAGTAGGGTTTCTCAGGGCAGTTTGCAAATGAGGAACCCGTGTGAATGATGAGTCTTTCCATGAGCTGGTTTCATTGTGGGACTCCTTGGTAAGGTTGGAAAGAGAGCTTTAGTTGTTCAGGGGTTTGTTATCATTGACATGTAAGAGATTGACTGCCAAGCTTCATGTCTTAAATACTTCAAGTTGGTGTAAATCAATGCTAACACTGAAAGAAGCAATCTTGCACACTCCAGGCCATTGATTTCCACCTTTCTCTCTCCCTGCTTTGTGCCTGCCAGGGCCATGTAGTGAAGCAGTAGGGACAGGGTGGGATTTCAGACCAGCCTGCTATGGAAAAGGTTTGTTTAGTTCAGAGTGGCTCTCTGATTTGGTTCAATGTGCAGTTGCTCTTTGCTGACACAGCAAAGCACTGAGGCCAGAGAGTGGAAATTGTCCACAAAGGGGGGTCTGCAGGAGCTGCTGAAGGTTGGGCTGCACCATGGTGGATTCCAACTCAGGCTCAAGCCACGCCCAAAAAAAGTCTTGGTGTTTTGGATCTTTTCAAGCAGGAGAGAGTCGACAAAGGGATTGAGACAGATGGCTCAAACCTGAGTGGAGTGAGTGCCAAATGTGCCTGGGATGACCTGAGCCGGCCACCGGAGGATGATGAAGACAGCAGGAGCATTTGCATTGGGACCCAGCCTCGGCGGCTCTCTGGGAAAGGTAAGAGGTCCTGGGTCAAGCTGCTGTCGTGGCCTTTCAGCTTCCGTTCTGGTGGGTCTGGGCAGTGCACTGAGTCATGCAGCATCTTCGAGTTCATGACAAACACCACAGCCACTGGGAGGCTCGGTGAGTCTCAGGGGAGCAAAATGGATTTTGGTGTGGCTTCTTTGAGGAAAGCAGGAGTGAGGAAAAGAGATCTTGGCATTGTTTTGTCTAAATATTTTTTTCAGTTTTTAGGCAAATTGTAATTTGAATCTGCAAAGTTAAATTGAGCACCTGCTGAAACCAGGACTGTAAACACCTGCAAGGTGAAGCAATTGTATTTTCCCAGGCTATGTTTCCTTATTAACATTGTCCCTCCTTGGGAGGCAAGTTGGACTGATGCTGCACATTGCTGCAGCTGAACTCAGGGAATTTGTGCAAATGCAGAACTCTGGAAAGAAGAATTAGAAAAACATGGAGTTCCCCTTTGCCGTGAGATGCCTTCTCAGGGTAGAGGTGTCACAGCCATTACACAGGCTTGAAATTATGCATATTACCTTTCAAATGTGTGAAGCAACATAAAATTTGAGGGCTTGAGATTTCCTGGAATTAACAATGGTTTCCACAGGAATGGCATCTTACTTGTTAAATCTATGGTGAAAATTAGTTAAATGCATACAGCGTTTCTGCTGTATAAATTTCTGCTGTAAAATATTTGCTTCTGTGCAAATATTTTGAACTGCACTGGATCTAAAAAGGCTGTTTTGCCTCAGCCTTGAAATAAAAAGCCCAAGAGAGGTATACATGATGAGATTTGTATATCATTCAAAAGATTTTGAAATAATTTGGGGTTTTTTTCTCTACCTAATTCTTACATTTCTCAAAAAAAGATGAGGAAACTTCTAAGAAAAGCAGGAAAGCTTCCTATTGAAAGTATTTGGCCAGTAGACATTTCAGAAAAAGGCAGAAGTAAAAAGACTTCACTGAACTGCATAATTTGCAGCTTATTTTCAGATGTGAGCTTGAGGCTAAAGGTTGCCCTGCATAAAAATCCCTTCCTTTGTGAATCTTGTTGTAAATTAATCAACAGATTTCCAAAGCCAATTGCAAAAAACTTGGAAACATTCATACATTTGTTTGGTAAAGGAACAAATTCCTGTTATGCCTAATGGGAAAAATTATTTCCAGTACAAAGGCTTGGAAGTGTCAGGAGGTTCTATGAGAGTTCTGTGTTACAGAACCAACAAACACTTCATTTATGAAAATTTACAAAACTACTCAGAATTTCTTCATCAGGAGGACTCAGTACCAAAGATTCCAGCTCTCCTTGCCTGACATAACAATGAAGCCCAAACAAGGGAATTCAAGCTGACATAAAGTGAAATAACTCCTAAGGTAGTGCAGTTAATTGTTACCCCATAGCATTTCTCCACTTCTTTCTGAAGGGGAAGAGTTTAGATGAAACACACCTATTTTCTTGTGTCTGTGTTGTTTCTGGGGGTTCTAAATCATGTTAAAAAAATTCTCTTTGCAGATACAGAGCAAATCAGGGAGACTTTGCGGAGAGGGCTGGAGATTAACAGCAAACCTGTCCTACCTCCAATCAATGCACAAAGACAGAATGGGTTGAACCTCGACCGAGCACCGTGAGTAGCACCCTGCACATTCAGATGGTGGCAGAGGGAAGCTAAAGAGCTCAACATGGAAAACAAAGTTAAAGCTGGGTGGGAAGAGACCTGGCAAAGGGAGAGGAAAGCTGGCAGTGAATACTTGCAAAATGCAAAGATAGAGGGAGAACTGTTATTCAGGTTGGATTAATGTGCTGGTACTCAGGAGGGCAGCTTTTTAGAGGGGTTTTGGACAAACCTTGCTAATGCAGAGTGGCTCTGACTGTTCTGCAGAACCTGCTATTCATGGTCTACAGTGTTTGAATTCAGACTGGACTGATCCCTATATGCTGAAAAGTGCTATGGTATCCAGAGCTAGGTGGCATAGGTGACTACTGATATTTTTTCCTGACTGTTGTGTTTTCAAGGTCGTAATTACAAACCTTTTGGTTAAAATGTTGGGCTTTTTTCTTTTTAAGTGACTTTGATCTTGCCTTCCTTAAACAGGCATGTTCTGTCAGTAATTACATGCCAATAACACCTGAGTCTGTAATAGCAGTAATCTAACAGGTGATTTAAGTGGGACTAGGTGGACCTGTAGATATCTTTTGTAACTTTTGACTTAAGTGAATCTAAAGGAAATTACCTGTGGTTTCAAGCCATCTGTAGTAACTGCACTTCTGTCTTTCTGGATTTCTCCCCTTCCCCTCTTAGACTTCAGGTGCTAATTCAGTGTCTTCCCATCAATTTCAGTGTTTTCATCTAAATGACACAGAAAAACATGCATCTTTGCTGCATACTTTCATCTTGGTATTTCCTTTGGTTTCTTAGTCTCTGATGAACATTTGTGCCTTCTGCTTTCAAGAGTAAAGATCATCATGAAATCAGTGCTTCCCTGTAGTGCCAGGCAGGGACAGCACCCTGTTCTGTTTCAATTTCTGTTTCATTCTTGATTCAAACATTTCATGGGAAAAATATTTCTTGTTCTGTCTTTTCTTGTACCATTTTGTGGGTGACTTCTGATTTGCCTAATACATGAATGTTTATGAGTTGCCTAATCCTTTGAGGGAAGTATTATGTGTCAATTGCTGATGCTTTTTACTAATACGTAATATGAGATATAGTGCTTACATAAAAAAATCTCAAGTGACTTTATTATTGCTTTAGGAATAATCTTACTTTTGCCATATAGTAATTATATGAAGTCAAATTCTGATCTGACTCAGGTTTTGAGTAGTATTTCTCTGCCTGCAGGTTGGTCACATTGGACCATTGGTTGCTCCCGCAGGCCCCACTGAAAAAAATTATAAAATTCTCCCATGGCATTTGCACAAGTCACACCCAGCCTTGGAGAGCTCAAAAGTAACTGGGCAGGATTTCTTACAGATGCTGGGCTCCTGCATGCATCTGCATGCCTAGTGTAAGCTCTGAGGCCACAGTGGTTGGGGGTGACCAGAAACATTTTGGGTGCACATGAGGTCAAGGAGGCAGCTGATGGGTAAGCCTTAATGCTGGGAGGCAGTTGTTGCTTAGATAAGAGAGCTTTACGTTATTCAGGGTGAGATAAACAGAGATACGCTTGAGACAGGGTGGTGAAAGGTTAGCAGAGGTCTAAGATGAAGCACACAAATATTGACCTGGGTTTTTAACTGTTCTGAGACAGAGGGAGGCAGGTCAGATTCAGAGCCTCGTATCTGTGACAGTGCTCTTTGTTGCAAACCTCTCTTACCTGCAGCAGCTGCACACCCACCCTGAAGCCTGAGTGGTAGGAATGGCTGGTTCCCAATGTTTGCCTCGTAGGAGGTCAATACATTTCTCTGAGGTCTGTGGTTACCTCTGGGGAAACTGATAGGTAGCCTATTTCTCCAGAAGCACTTCAGTTAAGGAAAAACAGCTATCAGCTGTGTTACTGTGGTGACACTATTGGAGGGATAGGGGAGATCTCAGCTTAAAACAGCAGTGTGTTCTAATACCTTCTTCCTCCATCTTACTGGCTGCTTTGAGAGGAGTTTGGGAAAGGTCTTCTCCTTGTGCAGTTGCTTCTCCTTTCCATGTAGCAGATACAATAGGGCTTGTTCAATGCATTGACCATACCAAAAGGGGTGGTTTGTGCTGGAAAGCAGTGTTTACTTACAACCTCTAACTATCCAGTGCTTAAATCAGACCTGATAATTACCCTTACTGTGGCTAAAACTGATAAGTCAACACATTTTCCAGAACTGTGTGGTACAGATGAAGCAGAAGAGGAAGATCTTGTTATGTCTCTGCCTTCCTTAATACACTGTCTCAGCATGTCTCATGCATTTGAGCAAAATTGCTCAATGTGCAGTAAGTACAAAAGCACGATATGCAGACTTTCATCGCCAGCTGCTGCGCAGGAATGTAACTTAGGAGCTCAGCTTTTGCATGCAGTAATATATCTACATCCATGTTCCCTCCAGGTACCTGCAGGGGTAAAGCTGAGACACAAAAGGCACAAATCCAGTGCAGATTAACTGTTTCATAGGACTTTTGACCACCTGAGATGAAGGACAATTCCACACATAGATCTAGTCCTTCTGGTGCGATCCTTGCTTGCATTGCTTGGGCCTGGTAGGGCTGGGACTCAGGTCTGTCCTTCACTGTAAATCTTGTGTAATCAAAGGCAAGTCATTTAGCTATTGAGCTTCAGTTCTGAATCTATAAAATGGGACTAATAACAATGTCATCTTCTTGAGGCACCACAAGGATAAATATGTTAATGATTATGAGGTGCTGGCTGATGGGAAGCAGGCTTGTGTGTAATCATATCCTGCACTGTACACACCAGATCATAAAATATCAAACCCGTGGTTCTTTGCAAGGGTCCTGTGAATAACTGGTGCATTAGAAGTTCTTTAGGAACTTGACAGAAATGCTCTTTTTGGGCATGGCAAATGGTATCAAATCTGCTTTCCATAGGGAGCACTGCAGAACCCCAGGCTGTCAAATTTGCACCCAACTGACATTAGGATGTTAAAGTCTGACACAGACTCTAAGGGCTTTGTGCAGAAGAGGAATGTGCTGTTTATTTATCATAGATTTGCAACCACCAACTGCTTTCCTAGTAGCTTTCTTCCCTTTCTTTTATCCTAACCCTACCACCCACACACAGTAATCTATCAAGGTTTAAAGCAGACAACCTGTTCTGCATTCAGCGTCACAAATAGTATCAGAAGCACTCAAACTTTCGAATATTTATTTGTATAAAATGTAGAGGATCCAGATTCTCTATAGATTTTCCAGTCTTTGTATAGTTACAGTTTTCAGTGCTTATGCAAAAACCTCACATTATTTGGTTGCAGATAGTGTTTTGGCTCCAGCAAAGCACATACTTACACGTTAAGCATGCATATTACCAGTTGTTCACTGTCCCAGAGTCCTAAAAAAAAGTTCCTTTGAGGAAAAGCTGGTTTCTGTCAAAACCCTGCTGGGCAGCTGTAGTACTTTGATTCATTAGTGTTATTACTGTAGACTGTGTAGCCCTTTTTCTCCTAAGGATATGAATAAAAGCACACTTAAAGCTTAAAACTGCATCGGACATCTGTTTCTCAAAATGACTGTTGGCTCAGTTCATAAGCAGCCATTAAATCAGTTCGTACGTATTAACAAAAGAACATGTAAATTAATCTTTGGAAACATGACTAATCATTTTGTACATAGGTAACTGAATACTCTCAATTACCACTTGGAAAAATAAGACTTGAATGAATACCAGTGTGCGTTTCAGTGGCGCATTATTTGTTTCTTAGGACCCATCAGCTTAGTAGGTGCTGCTGTGACAGACAGAAAGACAAGGCTCCCAGTCTCCTGAATCGTGGAGATTGACTCTTGTTGGATGCAGAAAACTGTTACCCATAGGGGACGTTTAAATGTCAGACTAAACACTGCTGCTGTCACGGCCTCAGTGGGCTGCAAGCTCCAGATGTCAAAGTTCAGTGACACTTGCGGAGTCTTGCTTCGATCACTATTTAATTTCTTGATGTAATAATTTCTGGGGCTGAGTCTTTGGTTGTCCCTGGTAATTAGCTCTGTGCTTTCCTGTGCAGTAGGTGAGTAGTATCTCCACGTTACAGATTAGGACAGCACAGTTAATTCGCCACAGTTGCAGTGAGAGCCAGCATTGGGATAGGGGAATTCTTGACCTTTTCCACCCCTCAAGGGCCCCCTTGATCATGCAGCATTGCTGAAGTTGATGTTTTTCTGCCTCTTGGCTGACTCAGACTGTTCTACTGTGAGTTGAGGCATGGAGTAGAAACCTAGTGCTCTGCATTACTGCATGTGTTGAAGCTAAAATTATCTGTAATTGTTGCATTTCATTGTGCCAGAATTCAGGTAATGCCCACGCACACCCCAGTGTCTGAAAATGAGGTTTGAGTGTTAGAAAAGGGTTTCTTTTCCATCGTGTCTCTGCTGTTTATCACTTCCCCCCCTTCTCAAGAAGGATCAAGTGGTGTGGTTCACATGCCTGACTCTCGTATTTCTCTCTGGGATTTCCCACGTAACTGTGCTTGTGCTGGTCCCTTACGTATGGTGGTCATTTGTCCAGGGACCCACAGAGACCTCAAATCCCATCTGCATTCAATTTCTAGGCAGAGAGACAGGTTGAGTCTAGGGAAACCTGAACATATGGTAGCCCTGTAGCCGTGTGCTAATTCCATCCAGCCCTGAACAGTTTCCAGCTGTGCAGGGAAATTAAGGCAGGTTCCTGGCAAACAGAGTAGGGAACAACCCTCCGGCAGGTGGGGCTGGCAGGACTGTCCTGGCGGTGACCTGCTGGAGCACTGCACTCTGAGCATCTCAGGTGGTTGTCCTTCCCTCATGGGAAGAGGAAGGAGTTGTGTCACTCCAGAATTCCTCCTGGGATAACCCCAGACTGTCACATGGTGTGCCCGGTTCGGAGCACATGAGTAATAGTGGCACTGCTTCCAGGGCTGGCATCCACTGCCCCTGTAGTTCCTCTGACTTGGTAAATAGGGCACACGGATTTCTCCTGTCAGGGAGCAGCATTGGGTTAATGCACATTAACAAGCTCCATCTGAGCAGCATTTCTGAGGAAACTCTGACGGTAATACCAAAATGTAGGATTTGCTTGGAGGCGAGTCTGCACTTCACTTCTCCCAGTTGCACTGGGTTTTCATTCTGCTTTACTTGGGCAGAGAGGAGCTGTTGTCTTTGTAGCTGGTTTCCTGTCTTCAGTTCTTGGAGGCAAACTTTACATAAAGAGGAGCATTTCAGCATTCTCTGAAGCTGTCTGGTTCTGGCTAGGCGTTCTGATTCTGCAACCACTAAGCAGTAAGTTTCCAATCCAGTCCTGCTTATTTAGGCATGCTCTCTCATCGGGTCACCATTCAGTGGTGTCCTGGTTGAGTCAGGAATGCTGAATGGGGGGAGGCAATATACTTTAGGGAGTGTCTCTCAGCGTGAGGCTGAGTGCTGGGTGACAAGATTGCAAACTAGAAAAGTAAAAGTCTGGAAAAAAAGTGTCAGTAGAAGTGCAGAGCAGTCACCGTGCTAATAATCTGCACTCCTGCATAGCTTTCCCCATCTAAGAATCCAAAAGTGCTTTGCAAACATTGACTTAATCCTTGCAACATCCCTACATGGAAAAATGTCTCAGTTTTACAGACAGGGAACCTGAAGCATAAAAGGAGTTGTTTGACTTCCCTCATGAGTCTGCAGGGTGCCAGTGGCACAGCCTAAATCTCTCAATTCCAGTTCAGCTGCAGGTCTTGGAACAGTCTGGCCCCTGCAAGCTCTGACAGTAGTTATTATGCAGCTTTCCAAAGGGATATGTGAGTGGCAAGAAGATTGTTGCTACTGGCATTGTCCTAGGAGCCCTTCCATGCCAGGAAATGTACACAGAACATCGTCACCGTCCTGTTTAAGCAGGCCTAGGAGCACCCAGGTCTGAGCACTCGAGGTAGCCTTGTCTCAGTGTGACCACGTCAGGAGCTGTGTAACCATGTCCTCCCCAGTTCTGCACTTGCCTCTGTGCGTTCCTGACCGGTGCTGTAACTCTGTGTGCCAAGGTGCTTAGGGCTCTTTCCCACAGCTGCTGGTTTGCCCTTCAGGGGAAACTGTGGGAAAGAGACTCTAAGATTGTTGGCACTTAAGTGATCTTTGACCATATCTTCATGAGGGAGTGAGGAGGTTTGAAATAGCCACTGTGAAAGGGAAGAAGGGGGAGTGGAAGGGGTGAGGGGTGGGAGGGGAAGAAAGGAAAAGTGGCCCGACCTTTCTCTCCCAGCTGTGTAAGCCTGCACTGATGGTTTGCATTTGCTAACTCACAGTACTGAATTTTATATGGAGGGAGCAAGGAGCAATGACAAAAACTAACTTCAGTGAGGCAATGGGCACCCACTCCTGGAAGGAGCCCCTGCCAGGGCCAGCTTCCAACAGCATGTCCTTTGTGATTTGGGTACCTGGGAGGGTGGCTTGGAAATGCAGCAAAATTATGCTCCATATCAGCAACAGAGCTTGGAGGGGAACTGACACTTCCTTCCTTGACAGATCCATGAGATCAAGTGCTCTGATCATAAAGCAAAACGCAAATGCAAGAATAAATAAACCTTCCTTAATCCGATCAACCTGGTTATTCTTGAATCCTATAAAATAACTGCCAGTGGTTGCTTGAGAAGGGGTTGCTATAAACATGACTTATAAGGAAGGGACATCCAAACTTTGTGCAACCTAGTGATTGCATTGGCGATTTTCCAGGATCCCCATGGGCTACTGCTAATTGGCATCAAATTAAGCAGGTTGCAGCCACCCTCATCTTTAATACAAAGAGAGGGCCCCCGGGAGGCTACAGGTTCCAGCGTGTGGCCTTCTCACATCAAGAAGGAGCACAGCACACTGGGACGTCAAGTCTCCTCAGGCCCTTTCCCCTTGTTGTCAGAACTGGGGAAGCTGAAGGCCACACTGGACACCTTTGCAATGGCTTGACCACCCTGTCTTTCTCAGAAAAAGAAAAAAAAATCAAATATGGCTTTGGTTAAGTTCACATTAATCAGCATTCATGAGACTTAACCAAAAAAAACAACAAACATAATTTCCTCCCTCTCTCCTCCACCCAGAAGCAGACTACTGGTAGAAACCGAAGCTGGAAAAAATAGTTGAAAGTCAGCTAAAGTCACCTTGGTAACTGCAGCAATACACTTGCCCAGAACAGGAGACATCAAACCCAACTACAAACAGCTTTAAAGAAACAAAAAGAATGTAATCATCTAAAGAATTAATCTGACAACTGCCCACGTTTACACCTCCCACAAGCTCCCAATCAGAGGGAAATGCGCTTTAATCTCCTCCAACTCCCCTCCAGTTTCACAAAACACTAGATGTGCAGTCTTTAAACTGGGGCATTTCCGGCATGCTGCTTCCATTTAAATCTGCTGCCTTTCCTAAAGCAGCAGCCCAGCTTTTTGCAGACTTGTTTTTTCTGGACACTGAGAAACATGAATTTTTTTGTGGGGGTTGGACGAAGTATTAAATCTGGAATAGACAAAGTTTGCAACATTTTGCGTGATAGTCAGCTAGATCTTAGTCATAACAAGTAAAACTCCACTGACTTTTGCTGCTGATTTATTTGGTGATGGGGTGGAGGAAGCAAAGACTTACGGATAACTGACAGTCGTAAAACCAGGGATGTTAGTGTTAGAAAGCAAACTTTTTCTACATTTTTTTTCTGAATCTGAAAACTACAAGCTGTGAATGGCAATGTGTGTTAGGACATGAGCTTTTTATTTATAACAACCTAGAGGTCCTGCTGACCCTTCATCTGGGCTATCACCCTTTGGAAGGGTCAGCACAAGGATTTCCAAAGAGAGAATTTTAATGGGTCTTTCTGAGTCCCCGTGTCATGTGACATTTTTCTGAGTCTGAAAGTGATGGCACTGTGGCCTCCTGATGTGTTATGTGCAGTCCACAATACACAGTTCTTGTTTGGAAAAGTCTGCCTTAGAAGGTTATTTGGTTTCTGCTATTGGAGTTTCACCCTTAATTTTAAATACCTGAAATTGTGTGAGCTCCTCTGAAGGGAAACAAGAGACACAGAGTATGAGTATTTTGGAAAAATTTTGTCAAAAGGATTAATCCTTTCGTGTCATTCAAAGTATTAACTACTATTTTGCTTCACCTTTTTGACAGAAGGGCTGGTTACTTATTAATGTGAAGTCATAATTATTGACAGCCCTAAAGTCATGACAGTTCCGTTTGATAGTTACACATTAGTCAACATCTTCTCTTGAGCACGTAATGACAAACAGCATTTGCTGGTTTTAATAAGACTCAGAAAGCTTTGCCCCTTGCCTCCAGAATATTGTCGTCATTCCTATTATTGCATTAACAACCGGAAGCTGTTTCCCCTCCAGGCTGCAGCCCCATTGTGCTCGCAGCTGTACTGGCTAGCGTGGTGGAAACCTAAAAACCCACCTTCAGCTTGGAGGGATTTGGAGCCCAGGGGTATGAGAAGCTGTCCTGCAGCTCTCTCTGCTGCTGAAGCACAAACCTTACACCATGGATTGCCTGGGAGGCTGTTCTGGGATGTTCCCATGCCTGGCATACTTAGGCAGTCCAGGTAAGCAAGGCACAGTCTCTTGTCTGTAGCAGTAACATTGCTGTAAAACTCCTGATCCACTCCACAGTGCCTAAACTCTGGAACTGCGTTTAGGAGTGCAAGTTTATGGCTTGCTTGAAAATCTGCGTTGCTAATGGCTGACCCTTTTGGTAGGGGCTGATAAATGAATGATTGGAAGCTGTAGACCACAGGCTGACTTTCCCACAGCTCACTGTGTATATAAGATCTGATAAGGAAGTTGAGACAAAGCTTAGCTTAAGGTCAACTGATCATTAATCAACTGTAACTGCACTTCTCAGGTAATCAGCGTGAAAAATGCTGGCCTGCTCCACTCTTTGAAGACCCCACCTAGAAAGAGCTGTAAAATGTTTGCTGAAGTAGATTAAACACAACTGTAAGTTCCACACATAGACTACAAAGCATGTTGTGTCTTTGCTTCAGGGTTAACCCACTAAATTGACACTCTGCTGACTGTCAGTCCATCAGCCCACCCTGTGCATAAGCTGTATCCTGACCTACCATGTCCCTGCTGGATCCGTTATTACTTTTGTTTGTTGCTAAAACAGAAAATGGGATATGTTTTACAGTTTCTGTCTTAGAGAGAGCTGAGCTGCTCTGATATTTTTCTTCTGCGTGTCTCTGACCTGGCCATGCAGTATATTTGCAGGTTGGACCATGAGATATCAGAGTTTAGCTGTTTCAGAGTGGGCAGCTCAGTAGCATGGGTGAAGGGCTCACCTGGGACTAAGTGACCTGGCAGAAGCAACAGACTGATCTGCACTGGAATTTGCTCTGAACTGCATTACTATGTGTGTGGTTGATGGGAGTAATTTCAGGACGCCCCTCAAATGTAAAATCAAGTAAAGATGTCATCTAGGTCAGCTCATGAGGATGAAGCTGATTCTTTACAATCATTTCCAGATGTACATTAAAGACAGTTCAGCTTGGATAGAGGAAGAATCCAGGCTTGTTTAACAGTGTTCTCAAATGGAGCCACAGCTTGATAGCCTTGTTTGGCTTTTGGTCCTTGTGGCACAATGGAGGCACTTTGCAATGTGGAATCTCAGTGCCCTCCTGCTTTCCCTGTGCCTCTCCTCTGGCGATTCTGTACTGTAGAAACTATCTTAACATAGTCTTACATCTATTAAGTTCATGTGGAATGCCAGGTGACAAAAATATAGATCACTTATCAGACCCTTCTCATCAGTCCATATCATCCATAAAAGTCATAACCCACCCTGTCCTTTATTCTTTGTTCCAGACTGTCAAGTAAGAGATCATGCTGATGCTCTTTGAACATATAAAATGTTTATGGTCAAGTATTTTGAGAAAGATAGTTTTATTATCTAGAGGATTTGGTCTGGCAAAGCTCCTAATCATGTAACAACATAACCTTGTTGTAGCTTCAGAATATGCTGGTCTTGCAGAAATGAAGGACTAAGAAAGCAAAGTTACCATTGTCTTAAAGCAGCCCAACTTACAAGGGAAAAAATTCTGTGAATCTCCTACTTGCCACATGGAGCATCTGTCTTTTGGCTGTTGCACTTGATGCTGGTGAAAGCAGGAGATTCTCAAAGCCTTTTGGTTGAACTGTGAAAAAAAGGCACAAGGGACTGGACAACTCTTTCCTGCTGGCCATTGCCTGAAAAATTCTGAAGATAAACCAAAAGTAGGAGGAAGGGCACACCTGATAACTCTTCCAAACCATTTTATAGTGTTTGGAGTTTTGGAGACTTTAGTTTTGCTGCAGTTCTTTCCAGAATTTTTTTTTTTTAAATATTGGGAAGGTATGCCCCATGTATGCATCAATTCAGATCCTAGCTTGTCAAATAAAGGTGAAGAGCTGCATGCTGGGACTGGTAGTCTGAGTCAGGCTGTGTCCCTGCAGGAGTGGTGAAAACTCAGATGTGTCTTTGTCTTCATAACAGTTTTTTCTTGTGTCCTTCAATATTTGCAGTCAAAATAGCACACAGTACTGGAATACTGAATATGTGCATTTTGTCTGTTCTATTAGAAGCCGCAAGGACAGTTTGGAAAGCGAGAGCTCAGCAGCCATCATTCCTCATGAGCTGATCCGCACGAGACAGCTGGAGAGCGTGCACCTGAAATTTAACCAGGAGTCCGGAGCACTCATCCCCCTCTGTCTAAGGTGAGTGAAGGCATCCTCCTCCCCAGCCTGTGCTAACATGCTGCTCTTGCCTTGTGGCATTGTTTCACCATACAGACATGCATGCAATGGGTCTGTAAAGGCCAGAGCTTAGATACTTTGCCAAAACACATTAGAAACAGATGATTCTTTGCATGATTCTGTGCTCATCATGTTAAGATTGTTTCTTATTCTTTTTACGTCCTCCAGTGTCTTTTGAGTGCTGAAGCAGGACAGGGTTAGTATAGGGGTTTTTTTATTAGTTTAATGCTAGCAACTCTGTGATAAAGAAGGGATGTCTTAACATACTCTGTCAAAGAAATCCCTTAAGTTATTCATTCTGACTTATGGACTCAGATAAGTGGTTGTGCAAAACCTGTATACAGTCAATTTATGCATACAGGTGTGGGTTTTAGACAAATTACATCACATGACTGAAGAAGCAACACATTGTGAGCGTACTCTGCACATTGTCTTTTGAAGATTCAGTCTGTGCATGTCACTGCCTTCTAGTTTTCCATAGTTTCAGTCAGTATTATTTCTTAAAATATCTGTGCGAATGTTCTAGTCCTTAAGATAAAGATGAACTGTCGGGTCAAGACAAATGATTGTAGGTGATTGAGTTACTTTAGCTTAATGAGTAACATGTTGGTAGTATCGGAGATGGCAGCAGCAGGTGCACACTTGCCTGGGCCTGTTGAGAAACCAATGGGAAAGTTAACGCAAACATATTTTATTTTACATCACAAATGTGTGAACAGTCTGTCCCGATCAGTTACCTCAGCTCGTCTGAGCAGCAGTAACTCATCAAGCAACTATGACTTTGAGAGGCACTAAATATATTACCTGAAGTTTTCCCACTTGCATGTTAGAAGCTATGCATGTGTGTCACAGATGCTCTGAGCCGAAATACCAGAGCCATGATTTTCCCTTGCATTGAATGAAAAAAGAGAAGTGATACTGTAGATGGTCATGTATGTGTGTTTTCTAGGCATTTGCTTAAGTAATACACGTGACATTTGTCAAGCACCAGGGCAATTTATTATTAGGTATTGTCACAGTAGGTAAGTTTGGTCCCAACAATGAGCCTTCTTAGACATGCATCTTCACATTCCCACACGATGTGGAGTCCAGATTCTCTTCTGTAGTTTCCATCTTACTGGAAAACTGGCAGTCCCCTGCCTTTACATACATCAGCACCTCATCATGGGAATAGGCATGAAGTGGGATTTATATGTATTCTAGTTCTGTAACAAGGTCCTGAGATTAAGGGGGAAGATGAGGGTTAGCTCCCTGCCTCAGAAGGAAGCTTATGACCTTCTTTTTGGAGGAAATCATTATTATATTCCTGAAAAATTAATAGTTGTTGCCTTCAAAGTGGTTTCCCATGCTGATGGCAGAAACAGCAGTGATGTATCTCCAGTGTTGTGTTGAATACTGTGCACACCCTCTCAACTTATGCACATGTGTCTAATTCCCCAGGGGAAGGCTCTTGCATGGACGGCACTTTACCTATAAAAGTATTACAGGAGATACAGCGATCACGTTTGTATCAACGGGAGTAGAAGGAGCCTTTGCTACAGAAGAGCACCCCTATGCAGCCCACGGACCCTGGTTACAAGTGAGAAAGCCTGCTTCCTGCTTTTCCACTTTCCTCCTTTACTGTGACCTAAAAATTATCTTGCTAAGGGCTTATGTTGTTTAAAAGTGTAACAAACCTGTATTTGCTGCTGCAACATTTCTCATAGCTCTTGCACAATATTTTTAGTAATTATGGTCTCAAAAAATAATGGTGAAATGTTGTTATTTATATTAGTGGAACTCAAATTGATAATTGACTGGAAAATTCAGAAATCATCTGTGAATACAGTAGTGTCTGTTTCTTGAAGTCGGTGAACACTTTACAGGCTATATTTATTCTTGATTTCTTCCAGAAAGGAATTTGGGGAGGCAGAGTGGAATGACCTAAACAAGAATGGAGCCAGGGCGGAAGAGCTAGAAAGCTGTGGGACTGTGATCCTGCAGAGCCAAGATCTCAGTTTGACATCATCCCTAACGGGAGAGCAGCACAGAGAGCAATGCCTTTCAGTTTTAGCTCTTTTCTATTGATTCTTTGACAAAAGCTTGTGGTTGCTTGAAGCACCCACACATTTTTTGCACCCACATGTTTTTGGTGTCACAGATTTTCGCTGGAAAATCCCCATCTGCTTAGAGTTGAGGGTCAGCCCTAGAGCAGTGATGCACTAATGATCTGACAGTGTAGCACTATTCTACCCTTGAATTTCTTTATGGTTATAAGCATATTGTGGGAAAAAAAAAAGCTTGAGGGAATGTGTTAATGCAGAAAAGCCCATTTCCGAGGGACTCTGTGTGCAGTATGTCTCTGCTATAACTGTGGCATTCCTGCCTCCCCTTCTGTTTTGAAGACAGGGGGTTGTTTCAGCATTGCAGTGTTGCAGTTAGCCTTCCAATGACTTGTTTTCAAGGCATTCTGCAGCCCGCATTCATATGTCTGGAGGACATCACACCTTGGAATCTGTATGACTTGTGAAGGAGCTGATCTCGGCCAGAACCATCTCATGTGTAGGGATTTTCAAAGAGCCTGCATGCTTTGATTGTTCTGACTGGAAAGTGCAATGCTCCTGTAATGATTAACAGCAAAGAGTCAGGTTTAAGGGTGGGTCATTTGCTGTTGGTTCCTGTGCTTGCCAACACATGATACACAGGATCTTGTGACTGTGTTAACTCCAAACATAAGTGTTTGTTTGCATTTACATCACATCTTGAAATATATTGGTGTGTAGAGTAGTCAGGTAACCTCTAAAAAGTGAAGAATGGCAATAATTATGTCACCATTCGGACCTGTTAACCCTTATGAACCTGGCTGTTTTCATGCCTGTTACTTTGGTGCTGAAAAATGTGTAAGATTTTTGGAATAGGTGGGATGGAAAGGTGATGGTAGGGAGAAGCAAGTTCCCTCACTTGTCTCCTACACAAGGTCAGTGTTGGATCTTCTTGTCTGACATGACCAGCTCTGCTGCTAGTCCCTGCCCTGTCCTGTATTGAGTACAAAGGACAGGCTGAAGGGGGGAGGAAGGGAGGCTAAAAGCAGCCTGGGACAACAGGAGTAGCACCCAGTTGTGTAGCACTCCCAGATACATGTGAGAGTGTCTGAGACTCTTGGCTTAGTATGCAATGGAAGACTTGATCCGTGCTTAGCCGTCCCTTGCGGTGTTGGGAGCAGGGGAGGGGGAGGTTTATGTGGCTTTGCTTCAGAAGTAAGAAAAGTTGTGATGCATAAAATTTCCAAGGAAGCGAGCTGTGTTTGGTTTAGTCCGTTGCAGCCTGGGCTGGCTGAGTTGGCAAGCCGTGTAAGCTTTCACAGCAATGCCCAGAGAGGATTTTCCTCCTCCCTTGCCTGGGACCCCAGGCACAGCAAGGAGCTCTAAGGAGAGTTGGTGGCTGAAAGCACATTACTGCAATGCAGGGACATTTTGCAGAGACAAGTAAATGGAGGAAATGTGGAGGAGAGGAGACATGGCAGGCTTTTCCTCTTGTGGACTTTTTCCCTATCTTAGGGTAGAAATAAGAGCCTGAAAAATCCCAACCTCAACTCTGCAGCAGCCAGAGACTGACTTCTCATGAGCCTGAGCTTTGGTGCACTGAGAGCCCCAACCTGCAGACTAAACACAGTACCTCCTGTTTATATCTTGTGGGCTGGAGTGGAGCGTGTCCAAGGTGGGACAGGCTGGAGAGCTGCTGTCTGTCAGCCCCGCTGCCCGGGCTGAGCAATGAGCTGAGAGTCACTGGGCTCCGGTGGAGGGTTAGCAGATGACAGGAGTTTGGCAGGTCCCAGCACCATTCCTACCAGACAGGTGTCCGTATCACCACCGCAGCTGGTACTCGGTGGGAACCGTTTTAGCAGTCTCAGCAGAAAAAGTAAGGAGTCATTAGACCACAGAGATTGTACGCCCCATTTCTATCAACAGTCTTTCCAGGTCACGTTTGAGGCATGTTAGTAGGGGAAGCCTGTCCTGCTGCTGCCCATGCTCTGGGGATGATTAGATTATTTCATTCTCCAGAGCTGTCAAATTGGCACCTTTCCCAAGTATTTGGAATTTTTTTTTTCATTTAAGTAACATTTAATTAGTTCTAAGAAGCTAAATTCTATTAAAGGTCTAAGCATGTTAGGCTGGTTTATTTCTGAACTCCTTACACTGTGTCATGTATTGTTAAATAGGGAAATTGCTTTAACTCAGAAACGTACAAACATATTCAAGAATTCCTCCTTGTTAACACTAGGCTCCTGTTTATATGCTAGTTACTGTGGCAAAGTCTCTGATGTGTAACACTTGAATTAACATTACACATGATCAAAGGCTTCCGCAGTTCTTTCTTCCACTCCCCCTTCCCCCAGTGCTGTGACTGCAGAGCCCCCACATTGCCTCCTAAGCACCTCTCCTCTGCTTTCCAAGGGGTAGCTGTTCCAGATGCACAGGGAAAGGCTGCGCTGGAGGTGTCTGACCCTGTGTTGGAAGGTTAAGGATGCTGATCATGCAGACAGACTCCAACATAAACTGCCCCACAGTGACATTCGTACTTGTGGTGGAGCGCCCAAGGTTCTTGGTCCAACATCTGAGCTGTGCCAAGTGTGCAATTCATCACAGATTGACCTTGTTTGTCTCTAAAGCATTCCCCAAGCAAGGTGAGGTTGTGCGTGTGTTCTCTCTCCCTCCCTTACTTTTGTTCCGCCAGATGATAGAGACGCTCTGTTGAAATGTGTTACTGATCAAGCCTGTCCCAATAAAGTTGCCTGAGCCTTTAATACATATTAATATTATCCTGGGGTAGTTTGTGTCAAAGCCTGTCAGCATGCATCATCCTTTGGGAATTACCATCATTAAGTCTCCAGTGATGGGAGTCAGGACATGCTTCTGCAAAGCTCCTCTGCTTTTATGTGGAGCTCTCTGCCCGTCTAGCACAAAGCAGGCTGTTCTCCCCTCCTGCCTTGCTCACCTGGACTGCATACTCTCCCAGAGGGGAGAAGGAGGTTTGTTTAACTCTCCCTTTAGATAATTTCTGCTCCTGCTGCTTTAGGCAGTCATTGTTCTAGGCAAGAAGATGACACTGAAGTCTTTGATCATATGCAACGTACATGTTACACATCAGATATTGCTGCAGATTCTGACATATAAGCCAATACAGTGCAGTAAAAACAAACTTAGAGTCCTCATTAACTGTAAAATCTAGCACACAGAATGTAAGAAATATCTCTGATTTTAGCCTTGCCCCTGTTACACATGTGTATTTCAATGCAATATCTAATTGAAGAATCATACATTTCTTTTTAACAGAGTGTGCCTGCCTCATTCACTGCACAGAGATGCAGTGTGTTTGGGGGATGAATCAGGAGTGGGGAGTAAAGTAGATTCTTGCCTATAGGACTTAAACTTTGTTTATTTGTTAAAATTGGAAAGTGTGTAATGAATGAGGCAGGTAATTGCAGAAAAATCACAACAGTCTTACAGTGAAGCCTGTTAAATGTTGCCCTGGAGAATTGGGTCCTGTTCCTGCCTCTGCTACTCTTTTCTTTCTCAATGCTATTCCAGAGTCTTAAGCTTAAATGTTCTCACCTGGCAGGTGAGTTTGTGTCCCTCATTTTCTGGATGCCCAGCTCAAGACCTGAGGTCTGATCTGTGTTTGTAGCAACAGGAGGAGGTCAGGAGGAATTCCCTTTTGGATTCCCACAGGGCTAAGTGAACTGGAAAACAGGGACTTGCAAGTCTTGAGATGGGCACTCACAAGAAGTAGACATTCAGATTCAACTTTCTCTTCACTCATTTTCCTATGTCTGTTCAAAAGAACTTTCTTCCAGTCATCCTGTAAAGAATGTAATGAATTCAGTGCTTGCCCGGCATTCCAGCTCTGCTCCACAGATGAACACCAGAAGCAATTTCAGGAAGAGATTAAAATTTGTTCTTGCAGGTCAGGAGAGAGAAAGGATTTCTTTGGGGCAGGGGTTCAGCCTGGGAGCCGTGGTTGAAGACCCATGTTCAGCTTCCTGCTCTTGCAGGTTTTCTTGGTGACTTTATTAAGTCTCTACTTCTTGAGCCTCCATCCTCCATCTGCAGCATGGAGGGGAGCACTTCCCCGCCTCACAGAAATTGAGGCGGGGAAGTGAGGCCAAGCACGTCAGAGGCTGAGAGAGTGGTGGACAGTAAGATTAGGTACTTCCAGTGTTATCCATGCTGGCAGTACTTGGATGGAGGATACTAAATAAAGGGGAAGAGAGTAGAAGAGAATGGGGAAGCAAGTTGAATGATAATGAAAAGAAATGGTGGCTAATGCTGCATTCAGCAAGCAGAACCATCCTGAGGACTGAGCAGGGCAGAGGTCTTACTGGAGAAAAACTGCAGGTGATCCTGTGATTACAGATTTGTTTCGTGAGGCAGATGTTCTGGGGCCAAAGTAGCATGGCATAGTCTCTGTGCAGCAATTTCCAAAGTTTTGTATGCCTGATGTCACCAGTGTCTGAGTGCAGAGGGTATTTTTTCCAGGTAATTTACTTGGGTTTGGGACTAATCCTGTTAGGCAGGTGGAGGCTATGGGTCATTGGTACTTGGCACCCCTTGATTCTCAGCACAAGATGAGTGTCTCTGTGTGAGCTGAAGAACTCACAGCAGTGGTGGGGTGTTATCCTCTGGCACCAGGCACTGCTGAAGGGCCCTCTTTGTTCGCCTCCCATGCAAGTAGGTTCTCAATGTCCATCTGACAGCATGTGGGTGTTAAAGCTGTGGAAATGGGGTTCTCCGATCTCCTTGCCCTTTGTTGTCCCCAGCTTTGGCATCTGATCTGCCCTTCATCCTGTTTTTCTGTGTCTCCGTCTTCCCCTCATCCTGGCCTGTCTCTGCTTTTCTCTCCTCCCCTTGATTCAAGTCGGAAAATTCCTTCTCCTCCTCCTCCACATGGTCTGACTTCAACAGGAACACTGAGTGCGCTGGAGAGTTTCCCTGCCATTAGTCCTGAAGTGTCTGGTGACATAGCAATCCCTCACCTCTCAGAGGAATGATCAGGGAAAAATCACTCCTTAGCTACCTCTGCCCTGTGTTTGGGGCAGAACTGCCTTGGGCTAGGATGTGCTCAATGAAGAAGGGCTCTTCATTTCTCATAAAGGCTATGGGCAAACAGTACTTTCAGGAACTTCTGACTTAGCAAAGCATATTCATTATCAGGAGAAAGACTTTCCCTTGTCCTCCAGAGCACTTGTTTGCTAATCTTCATCACCCTCGTAAGGGGTACTTTTTGTGCCAACAGAATTATCATATGAATTAGCTAGTACTGTCAAAACACACTTTTCCCAAAATACCTCTCTCAATTCCTTTTTCCCTAAAAACCTTTAGAAAAAAAATCAAAAACAAGGCATCCAGCATGGAAAAATAAGTTGAGGCTTAGGACAGCAAGGTCAAACCTCTCATAGAAAATGTTAAATGTGCCTGTAGGCAGGATAGGTACATGGAAGCCGTGGGAAGCATCCAGCATGCAGGAGCTATCAACATGTGCTATCTATGCTGGCAGTCACAGCAGAGGGGGGATTACTGTGAGCAGGGTCATGGGGGACGATCCATTCTTTTGGTTTGGCAACCTAAGTGAAAAATCTGGGAAAGAAGATCAGACTGAGCCCAATCTTTAAATATTTTCAGTTTTTCTTGCTGAAACAAAAGCCTTAAAGAGACCAAAAGCTGAAATAAAATCCTTTTATGTTGAATGAAACCAGAAATAAGAAAGTTTTCTTCAATAAAAACAGGGAAAAAGTCTGGTTTTGCAGGATAGGGCTGAAGTTGTTAGAAGTTTGTCTTCTCTAATCAATATTTGAGGGATATAATACATGCGTAGGATATGAGAAACTCATATTTTATTTCTTTCCTTTAATTTGAACCCCTATTTCTACTTCTTTGCTTTATGGGCACCACAACTATAGGGTATTTTGGTTCTTCCTCAGCTCATCCAATTGGAGTTGTTCCACATCATATGAAACACTGAATTAGTCACAGAGTGCACAAGAGAATGACTTTGTTCCGGTACAGTCAGGACATTCCCCTGGAAATGAGCACATCTGGTTCTTCTCTCTGCTAGACCACATGTTAAATCATTTATGCACATTGGCATAATGGCAGCAACAGGGGTTCAAAGCAACATTTGAAAGAGCTACTCTGATGCTCAAGATGCTCACTTAACAAGTGGTAGCTATGGGTCATGTCCCCTCTTGAAGATATAGGGTTGATTTTTGGTCTCCCCACACTTGAATAGATGTGTTATTCCTAGCATAGTGAGTTTAAGGATAACACCCACAAGCTGGTTTGAGTTGTGTACAACTATAGCCTGCTCTTCTCCAAAGCAGTTTTATGTGTCTACTCTTGAAATTTTTTTTCAGAATCTTTTGAGTGGCTGTTGCCCTGACTTTGCAGTGTTTCAGTGTTTTTCTTTCTGTAACATTTTTCTCAGACTTTCTGTACCATGGCCATGGTTCTCTTGGTAACTATCTATGCTTTCCTAAACTGTATCTATGTTTATAATTCCAGTATAAGGGTGGAGAAATATGATTGACAAATACTTTGACCAGTGGATTAAAAGAGGTGGTGATTTCTACCTCCAATCCACGGTGATGTGTGAAAACATATAAATAAAAGTCAGAGGGTTCTGCCCTCTCTCTTTCTGCCCTCTCCTGCTGCTGTCTCTGTGTGGTTCCTTGTGTGGCTCTCCTTTAGGCCCTCGGCCTGGTAGGCCTGCCTGAGGAGTGCTATATGTGGCTTCCCCCAAATTCTTGAGCAATTCTTGGAAATCTAAGCTAACAGTTTTCCAGTAAGTTTATCGTGTTCGCCAAACACTCCCCAAAATCTTACTGCATTATCCCTTTCTGTTCTTCTCCCTCACAGATGAATGAGACGCTGGGAGACACTTAGTCTAGGGTAGAAATACACCGTTAGAACATGATGATCCTCCCGATGTCAGCTCTCCTGCAGCATGTTCTCTAGTACTTTGTCCAGGCTAGTTTTGGATGAGTCAAGTTCTTTCATCCTGCTTAATCTGACTGAATGTCTATCTTGCCACCTAATGCCCCTCCCTTGCCACTCAAACAACATTTTGGCTACTTTGTGTAGGTTGTCTCCCACCCACTTAGTGCATTCCTTGAAATGCCTGTTCTTCCTTTGCTTTTTCTCTCTGAAAGAATTGGAATTGCCTGTTGTCTTGGCTCCCTTGTCAGCCCTTTCCCCAGCTGAGCCAAATTTTATGTATTGAATCAAAGAAGCCTTGTCTGCACGATGAATCTCATCAGTCTGGGCTCTAAGGAGCTCAGGTCCTCGGGATCAGCCTTGTGACTGGGATTGTCATGGAAAGATCCCACAAGGTCAGAATCTTTCAATGTCATCCTATACTTCCTCTTCTGGGATTGTAACATAATGGTGTGAAGCAATAAGGTCCCCGAGGCATCTGTGAGTGGATGTTTCTCCTTTACAAGGCGGGTTGTGAATCTCCTGGAAGAGCAGCAGTGGAATTTCCCATTAGAGGTGTTTGTTGCAGTACTGGTGCCTTTGAGGCTGTAGTGAGAGCTGTGATGGATTCAGGCAGCAAGGGAGCCTTTTCAGGCAGTATCAGGGCTGGCCTGACGTAAAACAATGATGTGCCAAGGCCTCTGCTCTGAACCACCCGCAGTGTGAGCAAAGCAGTGCAAAGAAGGCCAGGTCAAGGAGAGAGCAGAGAGGTGGGCTGGGGGATGCCTGTGGCACAACACATGGTTCATCAGGGGATTTTATTGGTGGAAATTTCAGTGGGAAAGGCTGACGCACTTTAACTTAACTTTTTGCTGTGCTGTGAACAAGAATTAAGCTGAAACGTTTTCAGGGCAAAGGAGTCCTAAAAGTTGCTGGGTATTTGCAGATGGAACAGATGATTTGGCTTAGGATACAACTGTTCCACCTGTTCCAGGTATAACACCCAATGGATGAACAGTTTCTTAGAAGGGTTTGTGTGGTTTACATGCGGGTTTATTGCAATGTGTCCTCACCTTCTCTGGCTGAACATACAGGCCAGCTCTAAGTCCAGAACTAATAAAACACGGTTTCCTTTCTTTGACAAACCTACTAGAAAAGCAGCTTGCAGTGTTTAATGCAAACAGAGCACTAGGCAAACTGTGTGATTGTTTGATTTTTTCCTAGGTACGCAAGAAAATTGAGTCAGTGAAAGCCTCTGCTTCAGTGTAGCTGGGCTATTTGCTTGTGTCTTGCCCTGGGCAAAGCATGTTTCCTTAAGCTGGGCAGAGGTGGAGCTTGATTCCTAGCTCAGCCTCTGAGAGTCTTCCTTGATCAAAGTCTTGCCAGCTGTGCCAGGCATTCAACATTGGTGTGACCTCTGTCCCCAGCAGCTTTTCCTGAGCTGAGAATTCCAGTCCCTCATGGCAGTGTTGAACCCTGTGGTGAGAGATTGGGTGTTAACGGTGGGGTGGTACCTGTAAGCTAACTATAAAGTCTTTAATGTTTTACTAAGCACCAGTTGCTTTCCACATCAGCCAAACTCATCTGGAGCCCCATGATCTTGTGTACACTTTTAGATTTCATAGATTTTCATATCACTGCAGCCGTGTACTTGTAACAAGCCACCATACAGATTTCTCACGCAGCTGTGGGTATGAAAGCTTCAACACAGAAAGCTTCAACACAAACTCCTTCAGGTGACCCATAGGTGAGCCCTGTGGGTAAGAAGTGATTTCAGCAAGCTCAGGTGAGACTTGCCACGAGAGGGAGACAGCATGTGTTCCCTGAGCACATCCACCTGAATGAGACAGGGTAGCCTGGTGTCTGGACACTTGCAGCTGTTAGTGAAGTGGTGAGAACCCAAACTTTGGACCTCAGTTGTGCGGCAGGTACCTATGACAGAAAACAGGGACTTATCTTCTGGCTAGTCATCATCTTCCAAGTATCTGTAGCATGACTCAGTGCCACAAAACACAAAGCAAATGGAATCCAGATCTGCTGGCTTAGCACGTGTCCAGACCTCTCTAGGTCAGGGCCGGGAGATCCTGGTGTGAGCAGGACTGTGCAGCACCCAAGGAGATGTTTCAGATACCCGCAGCTGGCTGGCGGGGCCGTTCACTGTTCATACCGCAAACAGCCATTGCACAGGCTGAGCTGCACCCTGTGACCAGCTTCGGCAGGCTGGGTGTTTGCACAGGGCTGTGAAAACAGCACTGCGAGAACTGGGCTGCTGCGGCACCCGGGACACCTGCTCAGGACTGCTCCTTTGCTTCCTCAGCGCCAGCCGAGAGATTTCATGGGAGAAGAGGCATGTTTGGTGCACATGGGATGGCTTCGTTTGCCCTCCAAATTGCATTGGCTTTTCCCATGGCTGCAGCACAACAGTGGGGCTCTGTTTTCCTTTGGGAAGGGAATAAGCTGCTTCATCATTGTGATCTCTGTGCAGTGTCCTGTTGATAAGATCAGTCAACAGCATCAGAGGAAAACTCTAGATTCAGTTCTGAAGTATAAAGTGAGTGAGGCCTATTTGTTTAATTTGAGCTTCTAAGGTTTAAATCCCAGAGGAAATTAAATTAGGTGCCTAGAGCAATGGCAGTCTGTCATGTTTATTTGCTGGGAATGTCACCTTTAATATCATGCACATACAGTGTGTGTGTGTGTTAATGTAATGTGCAGGAGCAGGCATGCTACAAGAACTGGAAACGTGAAATATTGTGAGGGGCACTGAGGTAGGATTGGATTTATTCTCAGCCTTCTCTGTAAGACTCACTCACTAGCGTGAAGGTGGTTTTGCTGATTGCAGGTGGGGATGGCAGCCTGACCTATGTATGAGCACAGGCCTTAGCCCTGATTGGGCTACTTCTAACAGGAGAAATCTTGTCTAGACGTGAATCCAGGATGACAATATTTCTCGCTTCCAAGCCCTCTTAAGCAGTTGGTGCTGCTGGCACATGCCTTCCCCCTGCATGCTCAGGAGAGCCTCAAGGGTGCCAGTTTCCTGTGTTGAGGGATGTAACTGCTTGTACATTTTGTTACACCTGCATTTTGGAATCTCCCTTCCTCTCCAGGAAGGAAGGCAGGTCTCCCCAGCACTGAGGTAGTAGGATTTGGGGTTTTTTCTGACTTTGACTGTTAAGGACAGACCCTGAGAGACACACTGTGTGTGAATGTCACTGCAGCAGTTTGTCATTGCAGCCTGTGACGCCTGCCCTCCACCAAAGTTAACTGTCCACACAGGGTTTGCAGAAGGCACTGCGATCTTTCCTCATGTGCTGCACAGAGCAGGCTGCCATTGCTCTGAGCCCTTGAATGCAGCTGAGCTGAGCTGTGGTCTCCTGTCTCGCTCCACTTGTCAGACCTTTCAGGGAGCCAGTTCAGCTCAGTACATCAGTGGAATTTGTGCTTTTTTTAAGCTGGATTACCAAAATTCACTGAGAGAGGGCAGTGAACTGTAGACGGGCTCAGCCATCTTAAGGCATTGCACCCCAGTTTCAGTGCTAAGCACAGTGCTCCACATAGGTTTGTGCTTAGCCAAGACCTGACCTGTCCTCCTCTTTGTTCTCCCCACCCTTTGCTGTTTACCCCTGCATACCCTGTCTTGTTTTCCTACAGCCTCAGAGCAGCTGGCTGCCTTGCACACGTGGCTCCCATTTCTCTCCTGCCTGTGGCACCTTGGGAGTGCCCAGGGGTCTTCCTGCTGCGCTTGTCTTCTAGTCTCTCTGCCAAAGCTGCAGCTCCTCATTCCTGCTCTCTCACCCATCCCAACCTCTGGCGTTTTTGCTCATCCGTGGATGGCTGAATATTCATTTCCTCCTGGCCTGATTGCTGTGAATACCAATTCCTCCTCCTTTTTCCGGCTGTTCTGTAGATTTTGATGTCTGCCAAATTGTTTTCATTCCCTCACCCCACTGCAGACTGCACCTCCGCAGAAAATGATCCACTCGGTGCAGAGCCTCAGCTCCCCACCCAGCCCTTCCTCCTGAGCTGAGCGATCAGGTTGCCCTCCTGCCTCCAACAGGGACAGACTTCTTCCTCCTCCTGCAAACAGTCAGCAAATGAGTGTCTCCACTTCAACAGGCAGAAGAGTTGCAGGCCCCTGCAAGGAGACTGCAGCAGTTTGCGGTGGCACTGCGTGTTTCAGTGCAATGTTCCTCAGCTTGCCAGTCTGCAGATTGGTGCCAGGTTGCAGAGTCCTGTCCAAAGCAGCAAGCTCCTGGCTCCAAGCTGAAGCAGATTTTTTTCAGGCTCAAGGTATGATCAGAAAGGCCTGGTAAAGGTGCCTGCATTCATGCTGAGCAGCTTGGTCATAAACCCTAGCCTGGAGCCTGCTACAGGTTGAAGCTAAGTGAAGAGGGGAATGTAGTGGAGAGGGGAGGTTGTGGTTCCCTCATCCCCCACAAAACCTGTGTGTAGTGGTAGCAGCATGGCAATGTTGAGGGAAGAGGACTGCAGACACCTTGGATTTGGATTTGTTGTTTTTTGAATCTCTTCTCTTGCCCAACAAAAGAAGAAAGGGAGACCAGAGTCTTCCCTTTCTCTTTCTGTCTAGTAGTCCTGCTTATGTGTTGCCAAAATGGACCCCCAGAGGCTTCCACTTGCCCATGGCATCCTGGCAGTTAGTTGCTCTCCACTGGTGTTACTGGCCCTAAGCAGCCAGTGGGCACAGGAGGTTGGCTTCCTGCATGGCAGTGGGACAGCCTGGCTGCCCCTCTTCCAGATCTGTGGTGGAGAGCAGTGCAACTGGCCACTTAGCTCCACCACTGTTTGGTGCTACAACAGTCCCTTCTCTGGAGCATAGGGCTCATGGCTGGGAAGAACAGGGAAAGGGAGGGTGAGAAAGGGGGCATGGGAATGGTGGGCTCTTCTGGTGGAAAGTAATGCCAGAGAGAAGGAAAGGGTGGACCAGAGGAAGGAAAGGAGGAGCAGGGGGAAAACAACAAACCTGTAGGCTAAAATGGAAATAATAATCCACTGGATGCTGCTGCAACCTAACTCCCAGGAATGCTGCTCCAAGGCCCCCTCACTGCGTGGGGATGTTTGCCTGGTCCTGCACTGCCGTCTCTGCTCCTGTGCCAAGCCAGCTGTCCTGCCTGGAGCTCTGGCCTTTGCGGCTGTTGTGAAGAGGGCAGGATGTGTTTGCTTTTGCCTATCACTTATTTTTTTAAAGAGGGTGGGAGTTCCTCTGCTTGAATTCCCGGTGCTGATTTCCCCTGTACTGTCTCTGGTTTCTGTGACTTGGGGGACTCCATGGAGCTGGGGTCATGGTACTCATCCAGGACTTTTGACTTGACAGCAGCTGTTTTCTTGGACTGCTTCATGCTTGCCAGCCTGGCTTTGAGATGAGCCAAAAGCTTTCCCAGCACAAGCATGCAGGATGGGCATGTGCCGTCACAACATGGGGGTGCCTCACATGGGCACTTCTGGGAGCACTTCCATACCCAGCATCTGGTTCATGTGAACAATGTGCTGTACCTGGGGTCAGGCCCTTCCCCATGCCCAGAGCACCAGCTCTGTATGGGTCTCTGCCTCTTCCCATGCTGCTGTTTCCTGATTAAACTGTGAGCTTAACTTCAATGGATCAGATGAAAGTGACTGTCTCCCACTGTCTCTCCAACAGTTGTTATCTTGACCCTTTTTCCTCCTTCCCCACTCTTTCTGTCTAAAGCTGAGCCTCTAATTTTAGACTGAGGAAGATAATTGAGGGTCAAAAAAGATTGCTGTATAATTTCAACATTTTTTTCAGTGGTTGGGGTGGAAGACAAAGTTAGGAGCTCCTTGCCCTCAAACCTTTGTATTGTGGGAAAGAAGGACATAGGGGAAGGAGTGAATTGGTGCAGTCTGCTCTCTGCAGAAGTCATGCTGTTCCTTGCAATTAGCTAAAACTAAGACTGTAAAGGCATAAAATACTGTATTTCCTTTGCAGATCCTATTGACTGAAGAGTTCGTAGAGAGAATGCTGGAAGATTTAGAAGATCTGAATTCTCCAGAGGAAGTAAGGCTGCATCATTCCTGTACCTTCCATGTACTGTCCCAGAGAGCTCAGCCCATCCTGCAGCTTGCCATTGATCCTCCCCTCAGCCTGCAGGCTGCAGCCCTGCCCCATCCATAGACTTGAGGCCATGCTAAGCTTTCACATCTGCTGTGAACTACTGAGGCACTGAGAGAAGGGATTGCAAGAAATACAAGACAGGGATAGGTATTAAGGGAGACTCTGCATTTTCATTTCCACCAGCATCTTTCCCAACATGGTATCTGAGCACTCTGAATCAAAGCAGTGCAGCCCCTGGGCCAGGTGGCAGAGTTTCCTCCATGCCATGCATAGATAATGTCCTCGCCAGCAGCTCCTAGCACATCACCTTCCCTGCTTTCAGAAAGGCTGAAAGTGGTGGCAGCACATTTACTTTTGAGCAATCTGTTGTATGGGCCTCCTTTTTTGGGTTTGGTAAGCAGGCGGGGCTGTTTCACATCTGCTACTTGGCCTTCACCTGCTGGCCCTGCACTGTGTGTAAAGGACCATCACCAGTCTGAAAGCATTACAGCAACAGCCAGGGGAGCTTTATAAAGCTGGTACTAAACTTCCCACTGCCATGTGATCTGTTCCTGGGGAACATTTAACACCCCGTCTCCCATGCATGCCATATAAATATTCTGCTTGACTTCAAAGAGCAGTGGCAGAAATGACATGTAATATTTTTAATCCCATTTTTTACAGCTCCCTGCAGACTCTAAAGAAACTTTCCTTGGCTTGTAGAGCAGCCCTCCCATCCCTTGCTCTGCTCCCCTCCCCCCAGCAAAATCTAAGGGCTCTAATTGTTTAATCCAGAGTTGACTTAATGCCAGGGTGTTCTTCACTGTGTGAGTGAGGGGAGCACGCTGCTGGCTGTGCAGTGACTTTCAGGCCAGCTTTTATCCAGTTAAACCTAATCCAAAGCTCATTTTTGGTAGTGACATGGAAGCCCAGGAGCACTTTGGTTTGAAGGCCCTTTAGTGAAGGCTTTGGACGGCTCATGTTCCTTCCCTGTCCGCTGAGGCAAAGAGCGTGGCAGCCCCTGGCACAGCAACCGGGTGTTTGGTTCCGACTCACTGTGACTTTGCTGAATTAAAAAGTGAAAAACAAACAAATGCAGAGGATGACTTCTCCAAGAGGATTGCTTTGGAACCACTGCTGTTTATAAAAAGGAAAATACTTGAGATGAAATGTGATCTTCCAGCATCCAGATCCCTCCAAGGATTTGTAACTTGCAGGATCCCGGGCTGGGCCAACTGAAAGCATTCCTCAGCAGCCCTGACTGTTGCTGATGATGTTCATGTGGTAGAACGAAGCGCTGTGAGGAGTCTTTCCTTTGCTGCATAAAGAGCCACCTGTGTTAAGTGAAATTAAGTGAAATAATCTGTCTGAGTATCTTGAGTATGTTTTTCATATGTCCTAGATAGCGAACTCAGAATTCCCTGCGCAGTGCAGGGCCAGTAGATGACATGGTGCAAGCTATACACAGGGTTTGAGTTTATAAAAAACCATAAATGGGACTGGAGCTGTTTGTTTCCTAGAGGATAATGAACAGGAGTTTGCGGTAGCCTCTACCCTGAAGAACCCTCCTGCTGTGCCCCCAGATCATGGGTCAGACCATGAACCACCAGCCCAGCATATTAAGGTCAATGGATACCAACTGCAGGTTACCCTCATAGGCATCTGCAAATGCAGCAAGGTCAGGAGCAAATTCATGTTAGAGACAATCTCACTCTGGAGCAGGCAGCTGTAGGGGATCTCCTTTAGCAGGAACCTCACACTGAGCCTGTGTTAATGTCCATCAGAAACAAGGTGCTTACAGGAAGAAGACAAGTAATTTGATAAAGACTGATGATTTGCAGATCGCTGTCCCCTTGTACCAGCTCTCTAATTCAAACAGCCCCTGGGAAGCCTAAGGTGCTGCTGGCCTGGGTCTGAGGACCCTCGTAGGAGAGGACCACTGTATCTATAACCATTCTGAATTAGCCACCTCCAGGGCAGATTGTCACTGGTGGTGTTGGGTCCCTGTGAAATTTCTCCCTGGGAGTCCCATTGGGTGTCAGGGAGTATTGCAGTGCAACACAGTGCAGTACAGGTTTGAAAACAAAACAGGCTTCCAGAGCTATCCCCCATGTGTTTTGGGTCCTCAGACTGGGCACTGGGATTGCTTGAAATGCCTATACAGAACTGGTTGCCATTCAGCTGTGAATGGGGCAGATTTGTAGCCTAAGAGATTCCACCCCACGCCTTCCACCCCCACCTCAGAGCTGTGTTTGAGAGACCTTTGTGAATGCTTGGGCACTGCTTATGTGGTTGTGAGAAGGGTTGGTGTTAAGGCTCCTTGGAGCTCTCTCCCTGCATGGTTGTGTTCGGGTTGATGCTGGGGTGACATCCTAGCCAAAGGAGTGGCATCAGGATGGGACCAGTGGACTTGCCTTGTTTGGGAAACATTGGCTACAGACAGTGCTGTGTAAACCAGACTGGGGCAAAAAATCTCCCTTCTGTGTGCTTCATTCAGTGTTTGCAAAACAGCCCGAGCAGCCGGGTGCCTGTGTGAGCACAAGGCTCTGCACAGCTCTGCGAGGCCTTTGTGCCAGAGGTGGGAAGGACTGGAGCAGGAATGCTATGCAGGCACATTGGCTCTCCCCAGCCTGGCCAGCACAGTTTGCCTGTCACCCAGCAGAGCTGTGATGGCTCACCTACATTCCACCCTGAACGAGCAGCAGGGGTTTGAGAGCTGCCCGAAGTCTCCCTTCAAAGCAAACATGGGCTCTGGGGGCTGGGCTGGGTAACAGGAGAGGGACATGATTAGATAGGAGGGAAGACACTTCTGCTGCAAATCTTCAGAGGCTGGGAAGGGGAAATGGTGATGGGGGCAGAAACCCTCCAAAATTTGTCGGATGAAATAAACAGCACTTGGGCTGAAAGCTCAGAACTTTACTTTGGCAGCTGAGACAGGCCACATTATCTAATGTCCACTGCTGTCCAAAACATACTGATGGGGAAATGTTTTCTTAGTGGCCTCTTGTTTTAAAAAATAATAATAACAAGGGGCTGCCTGCCTTTGCAACAATTTTGTTTTTTCTGGGCAGATTGCAGTGATATGCATTAACTGCTTCTCTTTACTGTCTTACAGTTTAAACTTCCAAAGGAGTACAGCTGGCCTGAAAAGAAACTGAAAGTTTCCATCTTGCCAGATGCCGTGTTCGACAACCCACTGCATTAGAGCTGAATTACACTCTTCTAACAACTGGGAGAGCCAAGTTGCTGTCCATTACCCAGTGACTCACAGGATAATTAATGCAGTAAAAACTCTGCCTGCAAATAAAAAGAGTTTGCTGCACAACCACTGCAAACAGAAGAGGAGCTACTCAGCACCAGCCCAGACCGAACTGAGCCCTTTCCTTTATCCTTCCCAAGGCTGAACTCTCTGGGAACAGCCTGCGTATGTGTGAGTGCGAGTGAGAAATATTTAACTATGAAAATTAGTAGTAAGAATCCTTTCTCTCTCTAGCTGCAGAACTCCCCTCTGCCTTAGCCCAGGGTGTAGACGCTCTGCACGCCTGTATTTACACATACATTTCTGCCAGGTGCGAGCCTATAATCCATGGATTAAATGTTCTTTACGTGACTCTGGAGTCCTTTTGTTAGCCAAACTTTTACTGACTGCAGAACTGTTCTTCCATGTGCTATTTTTTTTCTTTTCAGAAACGGAATGGTATTTCCCCTGTTTAAAGGAGGCCAAAAGCTCACATGCTTGAAACTGAACAGATTTCAAGATGAACTTTCTAGTTCAGTCAAGAAAAACAAATCCAGATCCTCCCTGCCCTCAAATTAGGCATGTTTTAAGTGTTGGTCTTGGTGCTATTAGCTATGGTATCGCTGCAAACAGAGGCAACTTTATTCTCGTGCATCCTGTCCTTGTGCCTGAACCCCAGGGAAGGTCACAACCTCTGGTTTTGCACAAGCAGAAGGAAGAAAGCTACCGGGGCGGGGGAGATCTCCTGTTTACAGTGTGTTTATCTTTAAAGAGATACTGTCAAGTATTTTTTCCTTGCTATTGTACAGAATTTGAGAAGCTAGAAAAGATCATTTGTTCACAGGGACAACTTCAGCAGCTCTGCAGGATCAGGGGGCTGCTTGAAAGCATATGAAGTGGAGATCTCTGCTGCCCTGGCATAGCAGAGAGGAGACTCAGCCCCAATGAAGCCAACTATTCTCCCTGTTCCAGCAGAGTTGTGCCCTAATGCTGCTCCATTTTCCCCTCTAGCCTCGCTGTGATGGCTCTCGTTGCTGACCTTCCTCCTTTCAGATAGGTTTGAACTGTAAAGTATCAAAACCAGTTTGAAAAGACGCTCTCTCTAGATCCCTGTGGCTTCCTCCTTGGAGCAAAACGTGTGCAGAGGAGCCGGTCTCTGCAGTGCCAGGTTGTGTCTCTGCATCAGCTGCTGGCCCTGTGGATACGCTGCAGCAAACCACCGCAGGCTTTACCCCCTGCTGCTGCTGCAGGTTGTTTCTGATGCATATTCCCCAGCCTTCCTCTGCCCATTGTCTTTTGGTGACAACTCTTCACTCCTTGTCAGGGGAGGTGCAGCTTTCCTTCCACCCCTTTCTGCCTACAAGATAACGTGGTGGTTTATGCGCAATTGCTGTTCGATCCTAATACAAGTATAACAAAAGCTTTTAACACTTAAAAATAGCGAAGTCCAGGAGGCCTCACAGGACCCTGGGGTTGGTTTTGTGTTTGTTTTCTGATTTAATTTCTTCCCAGCACCGTCAGCTTTGATGTTTTCTGCATATATTTGAGGCTCGTTAATGTTGGTCAAGAAGCAGAGCTAGGAGCCACAAAGCTTTCCTTGGACTTGCTACAGAATTCCTCTGTGGCCTCAGGCGAGTCACTCAATGTCTCTCTGTGCAGAGAGGGTGACTATTGACTAGAGGGCTGTAGGACCTACCGAAGCATGCCAGGGTTTGCAGGGGAGGGCGTGCTTTGTGTACAAAGTAGTATTTGTATTATTATAATTGTTTTTATATTATAATTTAAGGCAGGCCAAATGCAGGGTCCAACATTGCTCTGCAAAACCTTCCTTTCTGCAAAGCTATGAAAGCAATTTACATGTAAATGAGTTTGTCATTTTGTCTGAACTCAGAGGATCATCTTAAAATCCTGCTGTGAAAGAACAAACTTTCAGATATCTGCATGTGCCAGCCAGAGTGATTTCTGTGCTGTGGCAGGCTGCATTCATCCATGGGATCTCTTGGCCAGTTTTCATTGTCCTGGTTAGCACTAAGCATCCCTTCTGCACTGTAGATGTATGTGCGAGGGACAGCATGGGTGAGAAAGTGGCATGAAAACCCACCAGTCCAGCTTCAAAAATGACATGCCCCAGTGTCCCACCACAAGATAATGGGGAAACAGATGACTGTGGCAGTGGGGAAAAGGCAAGGGCAGCAACTACAGTTTTGTCCCAAAGCCATCCAACAGTAGCCCATGGATGCTCTTGTACGAGCTTGCTGGGGGTGCTGCAGCAGAGCTGGCCTGTTGCCATGATGCTGGCTGCTCTTCCTTGTTTCCAGATGCTAGATCTCATTAAAAGGAGCTTAAAATCCACATCTTTGTGGAGAAGGGACATTTGGAAGGTCAATTGTTGCTGTTCCTGCAGAGATCAGCACGGGGCAGAGAGAAGTCCATCAGACCCTCTCTGGGCTCTGACACACATCTGGAAAGCTTGGGACCTCCTGCCCTATGAACTCTTGGAGCCTTCACGGCAGGGATGTAGTGCTGTATGCAGGGAAAGCACCTCCTCCAAGCTGCCTTGTGCTCCAGTTCTGCCTTTCTCATGCAAGTGTTTTCCTCACCGTATTTACTCTCATCAGATGCTCTGGGCTGGGTTTCCATTGACTTCAGAGGGAGCACGCTGAATGCATGTGATAATCCACCCAGTATCCTTGTGTGTGTGTATTTTTGTTCCATGTCATGTATTTATATATAGTTCTGTGTATTTGAGTTACAAACAGGTGGCATGCCAGAAATCTCTATTTCTGAGATGCTTTCTCACAGATCTTTGCTGGTAGCCAGATAACAATTGAGAGGGGAAGGCTTGAAGGGAAATCTTCCTATTTAGGTAAGGGGGGAAATATTAGACAAATAACTGCTAAAGTAGAATTCTGTGTCTTATTGTTAGAGCAACTATGAGAGGCTGGTGAAAGTCAGCCCTTAAGCTCCCGGGTCCTGTTGCTGCCTCTCAGCAAGTTATCTTAGAGTAAGAAAGTTGCAGTTACTCAGTATCATGAAGAGATGGGCACCCACAGGACATCCTCTCACGATTCACATCAAGTTTGGAATCATGCCAAAGGCTTACTCATTGGCAAGTAAATGAGATGTGAAGTTTGGATATTTTCATCTTGGGGCAAGGGGACATGTCTGTGTGTGAAGGAGATGGAAAAGAAACCTTTGTATTTTAGTGAGCAAGTAGTTTGAAAGAGAGAAGTGCATCGGTGTTAATAAATGCCACGGTGTTTTTCTAGCCCAAACCTGCTGAGATGGTAGGTCCACCGGTGCTGATTTTTTCTAGATTGTGTAGAAGGCCTGAAGCAGGTTTGTATGGAAACAAAACCTGTGAGGCTTGTGTTGGCTAAAGACAGTGACCTGGATGGAAATAAAAGCAGTTTAGAAGCAGTGAGTACAGGCTTTCTCCCTCCTCAAGAAATCTGGCAATGCAGGTCAATTTGAATATTTGGAAAGATGAAGAGCCTTGAAAATCCAACATGTGACAGCAATTCTGAAACAGGAGAAGTCCTAAAAGCCAGGGCTACTCTCTCAATTTCTGATTAAAAACAGGACAAGGAATGTATAATTTCAGTATTAAAGTATGTAGAGTCTGATCTGAGCAGAGCAGTCAGTCTTGTAGTTGCTGTGACCATATTTTCAGTGGCTTAGCTAGGTGGTGCCTGCTGTGTCTAATTCTTTGAGGATGGTATATACTGGTTTTACTCTACATGGAATTGCCCACAGTGATTTGAAGTTACATTCTGAAGCTCCTCAAATATTCAGTTACTCTTGGATGGCCTTTGAAATTACACCATCAGGTCATCAAATGGTTTTGGGAGAAGTGAGGGTTGTGTTTTTCATGTGTGACCAGTAGAAACATTTTTTTAAAAACTCAGAACACTTGAAAGCAATGCTTGGCTCTTCCCTCCTCCTAGGTTGGCATCCAGAGTCCATGTCCTGCTTTTCCAGTTTGTATCTAGCCAGGGCAAGGCTGCATCCCATCAGGTGGGGAGAAAAGCTTCAGGCCAGAGGAAACCCTTAGACCTGTGTGTCCAATTTTCCCCTAGCCCAAAGCATGGCCTTGCACCTTTTGGCTCCACTGGATCAAGTCTTGGGCTTCAGCCCCTGCTCCATCTCAGCCAGGTGAGGAGAGGCTTCAGCATCAGGAGAGCCCTTCCACCTCCCAGGGACTTGGTCGGCTAAGGGATTGCCCTCCCCTGAGAGAACACATTGTGCCTTAATTTTTCCTGTGAGTGAAGCTGCAAGGGCAGACAAATTGTCGAGCAACCAAGAATTCCTCTCTGTGCATCTGTCCCTATCGATAAATGCCAGCCTGTGCAGCAGCCAGACTGTATCCAAAACAATCTCAAAATCCACATTTGCCTCTTAAGATTTTAAAGCTGGATTTAGGTCTCTCGACCTAACAAGCTCTGTTTCAACCTACTATTTTTATAACATTTTTTTCTGTTGTGCACTGTCTGCTTGTTCTCTTTTCTTTAAAAAAAACCCAACCCTTGTGTTTGACATGAGTCCAAAATTTCAAACGAAGAATAGGCCTGAGGTTGCAAATGTGTTTTAAACCTGGTCCCGTATTGACTTGTCTCTCTCAGGCAGTGAACCTGTCATGTATCGTGCTTCATCACCTCTTCATTTCTACCATGATTCTGTTTCCCCTAAAGTCGCTGACAGACCATAAAATCATCATAAGTGGCACATCAGTTCACAAACCTCATTTCTAGTCTGCTGTGGAGGGGCTGCCTCGTCCCTGTCCCTCGCTGGAAGACCAGGGTATTGTTCACCCTTTGGTTCATGGAGCCCCGATAGCAGGAGAGGAATGTCGGCCCAGGAAGGGCTGCATGTGGCAGATGTGGCTGGCCAGGGCCTGCTTGTTTTTGAACTGTCCTGATGCTGTGCCTGCCCTCTTTAAAAAGAGGAATAGAAAGAGAGAAAAAAACAACCTTGAAAAGCCGGAGGAAAATTTCCTACCAATTGTCGTGTTTTGCAAACACTGGTCTTTTCTCTTGCCCTCTCCCTCCACTCCCGACGAGGCTGGAGATGAAAATGGCTCCTTTGTTCCTTTCCCTGGGGCCCAACTGCAGCGAAAGTGCGGCTCCGGAAACTCTCCGCTGCACGAGCAGCGAGGGTGGGAGGGACCGAGCTGTCACCGTGTGCGGTAGGTCCTACATAAACACGGCATGTTGACAATGCCCCGAGCAGGATGGGAGCAGAAGGGCTCTGGGGTGCTGGTGATGAGGCTCCTATGCCGTTCTTCCTGCAGAAGCAAGTGGGATGCAAAACCCCCAGAGGCTGAGGAAGGGAAGGTGGGTGTGAGTGGCCATGTTGTCCTGGTAGGGACTGATCACGGGCTGGGGGGCTCTGGGCTTTTGGCTTTCCCCAAAGTGGGAATTTGCAAGCCCGTGGAAGCAGGCAGCATTCCGCTGGGGGCTTGTAGTGATGCCCTGGCCCCCGCACTGGGATGCTCCTTGCACCCTTCCAGCCCTGGTACTCTGAGTGTGGCCACAGTCACGCTCCAAACCCAAGTTTAGTCTTTCAAAACCCTTCTCTTGTCCAGCCCAGGCTGGACACACCAACTTTTCCCTTTTTTTAAAGGGATGGAAGTTTTGCCTCTCACTGGGGACACTACTTTTTCTGTGTGCTGAATGGCGCCTGCAAATCCTGGAGCAAAGGCAAGGTTCCAGGGCAGGGGACACATGGGTGACTGGGACCACAGCAAACCCTGACTGCTGGAGCTGCCCTTGCAGCCCTGAGGTGAACCTTTCAGTACTTTAGCTCTGTGTGTGTGTGTGTGTGTGTGTGTGTGTGTGTGTGGTCTGTGGGCGTGGGGGTCGTGTGGATGGAGGAGCCCCCGGACACTCCCGATGGGGCTGGAAGGAGCCTGTGTTTCTGTGGCCGGTGTACCAGTACCTTGTAGATGGCCTTTCTTCCCTCTCCCCTCCTCCTTTTTTTTATAAAAGACAAAAAACAAACAGAAAGCTAAACTAGCAGAGGTTTTTAAATATTTTATATTAGTTTCTAATGTAAATTCTTACATTGTTATTGCAGTGCTGGGTGTGTTTCACCTGCACGTGACTTTTTGTAATATTTTTGTGAATCACTAAACGTTTTTTTTCCTCCCGTGTATTCTAAGTGCATTAAAGGTATTTGCAGAATTGTCAGTGTCCTTCTCTGCGGGCAATATGGTGGCACCGAGTGTCTCCTGCTCAGCTCTGTGACTCCTTTGGCAGCTCCTTCTCCCCTTGCTCCCAGGGAAGCAGGGTCTCTTGCACAGACCTCTGGAGTACAAGTGTGGGAGGGAAAGGGATCTTTTTTCCCCAAAAAAAATCAGCAAAAGAACCAGTCCCAGGACCTGCCAGGTTCAGCATCTTCCATGAGCATCTGCTGGCAAAACCCCTTGAGTCAAGGGAGCCTGAGTGCCCTGACAGCTATTTGCACAAGCTGGAATGGGGAGTGCTTGCACGTGAGTCCAAGGATGCAGCCAGTTGGCCGAGGCATGGCAACCTCATCCACCGGCACAGGAAGGAGGGAGCTGGGGTGAGTGTCAGGTCAGGTCCGTGTCCCTGTCCTCTGCCAAGCGCCTCCTGGCTTCAGTGGGATTTGTGGGGGTGTGGATGTGTGTGCAGAGACCAAATATGTCAGAGAAGAGACACAGCAAACACTTATGAAAAAATATTACTGAGCTAATGTTGCAATGATTTCCCAGTAACGCAGAACGATTTTGCAGTAATCTTTTTACACTCCTCAGTAATAAATGCCTTTAAGGCCAGGGAGAAGGGGTGGAATATCTGGGCGGGGGGGAAGGGAGATCGCAGTGCTCAGAGGAAGGATGACAGGGAAAGGAAAGGATGCATGGAGATCCAAAATCCAGCTTTAGGCAGGTTTTGCACTTGCTCTTCGCAGGTGTTATCTCAGCCCACACTGCATCAAAAGGGGAGCAATCAGCAGAAAGGGTTTCTGCGCAGATTTCTTTCCCTTTGAAGTTTGGAGTGAAAACCATCCTTTCCCTAAGAACCTCTCCCACAGCTGCATCCAGACACAAACTGTCCCAGCCCCGATGCAAAGCAGTGGGGTCTCCAAGCTCTGCCAGTGCAGAACAGCCCCTGCTGGACATGCCAAAGAGAACATCACCGCAGTTTGGCCAGGTTTCACCATCTCACTTGAGGAAATCTTAGTGACCAGCTGGATTCCCCAGTGAGGTTATTTACCCAGACAGGGGCTTGGGGGGAGAGAGGCCGCCCACAGTTGGTTCGTTGGCCCAAGACCCCTTCATGCGTCTTGCCTTCCCAGTTTTCGAAGCATATGCAAGCACAGGGCCACCCCTGTAGGACATCCCAGCAAGGACGGCAGAGCCAGACCAGCAAGAGACCCCATGTAGTGCTGGGAACCCTCATCACCAGCCACTTGGTTAATTTAATTAATGAATTAAACGATCCACTTTTGCCTTTCCTTTGGTGGCCAGGCAGTACTCCCTTTGCAACAGCGCATCCCAGCTGATTCCTCTGTTCAGCCCCAAATCTGGAAGGGACCGTGGAGCTGTGGCACAGTGGGGTGCCCCTCTCCTGCTGGCACCCTTCCCCCCAAGGCCCTCCACGGGCATGGCTGTGCCCAGCCCGGGCAGCCTCACCGCTCTGCCTCCACTCCAGCCAAAAGCACCTTCGGGCAGTGAATTTAATTAAGGTTTCTGAAAAGCAGTGTCTGGGAGCCCCTCCTGGATCTGCGGCTCTGAACTTCATTAGGAGCGGTTTGTTGCTAATAATGCCGGCAGCTTCTCTAATTAATAATGGAAGGGCTGTGAGCAGATGCCAAGCCAGGAGAGGGAAGGGATTTGTTTGTTTATTTCGCTCCTCTCTTGGTGTTTTTTTTCTGGAGTGTGGAGAGAGGGCTGGGGCTCATTTCCCATCTGAAAAGTGAATAGCAGTGCCTGGGAACCTCGGTGGGGAAGAGGATGCACTGTGAAGCCAAAGAGGGAGATGGGGTGGGGTGGGAGATGGGCCCCCATGGGTGGTACAAGGGACCATCCTCCATGGCAATGGGCTCCTACTCCTGTGGTGCTCCCTGCCCACCCAGGACAGAGCCAACATGGCTGGACTTGGGCACCCAGGAATAGTTCTGACCCCCAACCCCTTCCCAAAGCATCACCCCCACAGCATGCCCCATCCCGTGGCACATCCCCATCCCATGGCATGTCCCCTAGCCCATGGCAGGATGGTGCAGACATGGGGAGGAGGTGTTCTCCATGCTTTATCCCCCTCCACCACAAGGATGTGTCATACAGCACCCAGAAATGTGGGCTCACAGGAGATCAGCACACCAGGTCCTTTGGATTTTTCTTTTTCCCCTCTTTTTCCTCGTTTGTCTCCTGCTTGCTGTCTCTCCCAGCCGATGTTTGTGGCACGGCTGGCTACAGCAGCACCTCAGTGCAGAGGAAAAGCTCCCAACACAACCCAGTGTATACAACTCAACACATTAACGCCCCGTGCTCCCAGGGGCCCTGTGGCCAAGCCATGACCAGGGAGGGTCTTGGCAGCAGCCATGCTTGGCTGGATCCTGCTGCCTCCCTCTGGCACAGGACAAGCACCCCCAGCCCCAAAGCAAAGCTTTGGGAACACCAGGGAGCCAGGAAGCATCCTTATCCTGTTGCTTGTCACAGCCTGAGATCTGGTACAGGAAACCAGGACCTGGCAGGAGTGGGAGGAGACTGTAGGGAAGTCCCCTGCATGCCCCAGCTCCTTGTCTAGGCACTCACAGTGTGCCCAAAAGCTCTAGCTTCTCCAAATAGCTTTCGGAGTAACTGTTCCTTCTGTCAGGCAGGGTTTGCACTGGGGAAAAAAATGGCCTTACCTTGCACTGTCACCTCATCGCTCACAAGAACTGAAGCAGTGCTTGGACAGGCCACAGCAGCTTGGACAGGCCACGGCAGCTTGGCCAGAGTGGCCTCAGTGCAGGCTTTGTCCCCTCTGTCCCCTCCATGCCCCACTGCTCACCTGCCACAGGGTAGCACTGCCTGCAGCCACGTTTCAGGCAGCAGCCATTGCCACAGTGGCTTTCCAAAAAAGTGTACCTCAAGTTTGGTTTTGTTAATCCCAGGGGGAGAGTATTTTCAATGCCCTTTCCCATCATTCTCATTTCCTCAGACTTTTCACACTCTGGCCACAAATCATAACCCGCTGGAGGGCAGCAAGCAGGGCTGTCCCGTGCGGGAGATACTCCTGCTGCAGGAGATGGGGTACCCACTGTGGAAGGGTTGGGCAGCAGGGAGCAAACGAAAAAGCGTGGTTAGATATTAAAAAGTCTCCAAGAGTGTCCAAGGCCAAGATGACCTAGGAGACCCAGCTTGCTGCTCGGGCTGGGATCATCCCTGTCTGCTTAATGCACAAATCCCTTCTCTGGCTGTTAAAAACGTTGGAGCAAGCACAGGGCCATGGGACCTCATATGTCCCACTTGCTTTTCGAATAGGAAAATTATCAGAAGCTTGCACCAAAAGGGGAAACATAAAGGCAGAGGGGCTCAGGAGTGGAGGGGCGGCTGGGCCATGTGACAGGGAGCATCCCCGGGGGCACAGGGCGGTGTGGCAGCCTGCCCAGCCCCGGCACAGCCAGCCGAACAATACTGTGAGGCGCTGGGAACACACTCGGCAGTGGGAATCCCAGTCCTTGCCTTAAAAGGAGATTTCAGGGAATGATTTTATTGGAAAATTGTTTTCTGATTATCCAGCTTGTTGAAAGTTTCATGTCATTATTTGCAGCATGGTGGGAGGGGGGCTTCAGCTGCACAGGAACAGCGATGGCCAAGGATGTTTCCATGGGTTTCCAGTCCAGAAAAGCCCATTAAATCATTGCATTTTACCTCCTCTGTTTGCAGACCAGAGAATTTCCCCCAACTCCCCTCACACTGAGCCCAATAACTTGTGGTTTTGATTCAAGCGGGCAGCCCAGGACGACGTCCTGTCTCGGCTCCATGACTTCAAGAGAGGAAGAATCTCCCACTGACTTCCCTTGGCTGTTTGTCCTGGTGGCCAAAAAAAAATGTACCCCCGAGAGCAACACCCTGCTGCCAACTTGTTTCTGATGCAGCTGCATCCTGCTTGCCTGGAGCCTCTTTTGGAGGAAGGGGGATGCCCACACTGCCCCTCAGCTGGTGCAGGTGTGCCCCCTGAGCTGCATGGATTGATACAGAAAAATAGCGGGATACCCCCAGCCTGCCGTTAGCGAGTAGCTCAAGAGTTAATAAACTTCAAACAGATGTGACCAACGTGTCAAGACACGAGAAGTACGTGGTATGGATGTTTATAAGTACATCGACAGAAGGCATTCATAAAAGGTTATAAACTGTGGTAATAAGCAACCCATCAACTTGTTTGGACTCTAACACTTGATTAACCATTTATTAAAAGGTGCAGTAATCATTTATAAGCCATAAGTGGGACCAAACATAAAGTATGACTCCTTTTATGTTAATAGATGCCTCAAGAATTTCCTCTCCCTCCGTGCCTTGTTTTGGGTGGTTAAAGGGTAACCCTGGCTGCCAGGTGCCACGGCCCCTCCTTAGTGGTGTGCATTAGCTGGATTCACTCCAGGAGCCTCCCACTCTCCTGACCCATGGAGGGGATGCGGGTGCCCCCACCACAGGTTTGTCAGGGCCTTGGCATTTTGTTCATGGAGAGCCCTGAGTTTGTTCTGGCCAGGCTCTGGGTGACCTCCACCAGCAGCCAGCCATCCCTTCAGAGACTGGCAGCAGGGAGGGATGGACAGAGAAGCGTTTGCTGCCAGCAGTGCAGTGGGCAGCACAAGGTGGTGGGCAGCAAGGGAAGCCTGGCAGCTCCGCAGGGAGAGGAGGGCCATCAAATGCAGGAAGAGCTCAAGCACTTCTCCCAGGCTCTCCTGGCAGAGCCCAGCACGGCCCTGCTGCCCATAGGTCCCCTTGGAACCCAAAGGAAGATCTGTGGGGGGATAGTGGGCACCAAGCGCTGAGCTGAGTGCATTATGGACAGGGAGACTTCAGAGGGGTTAAAACCAACTGCCTAGAGACTCTGTAGCCCTGGGGTGCCCAGGGGAAGGAGAGAGCACAGAGAGAGCTGGGAACCCACTCCCGGCATTCCCCATACGGGAATCTGTTCAAGCCCCAGGCTGCCAACGCACCAGGATGAGACAGAAATGCCTCCAACACGAAAGCAGCTTCATCCTTCTGTCAACAGGACCCTCCTTTTTTTGTTTGCCATCACACTCCTACCCCCAGACAGGTCGTGTTTTCCTTCCTGGTGTCTTAACAAGACCTAAACCCGTAATTGCTCCCATTACACAACCAGGAGTGACAGTTTATTAGCAATGCTTCCTGACCTAATTTATACCAGTACCCTCCTGCTTTTCCCTTCACTGTGGGCAAACAGACCTTTAAGCTTTCTGAGAGGAAGTTGAGCCCCAGCAGCAATGAGTGCACAGGCCGCAGCTCTGGAGCAATCCCCTGCCCTTACCTGCCTCAGTTTCCCCCAGTTGCACCAAACTGGAGCTCTGTGGCACCACTCGGCCTTGGGGCTTTGGGTTTAGGGGTTGCACAGGGCATGGTGGCCTTGGATGCTCTGTCCTTCAAAGCAAAGCCCAAGAGTTCCCTGGCAGGGGGCTTTTTAGCATGTGTGTGGCACTGGGTCATTTGGCTGCAGCCGAATTGAATCGCAGGGGACACGCAGAAAATGAACAGGAAGGCTGAAAAATTGATGTGAAGATTGCAAAGGTCACACCTTGTTCTGGGCAGGGACCACAGGGGCCTTCTGATGGGAGAGTTGCTGAATCAAACTGCAGATGGGAATAGAGGTGGTGGGATCAGATCCTGCTCCCATCCCGTCTCCCATGATCAGATTTGGGGCTGGTATCTTCATGTCCCAAACCTGTTGCTGGGCTAGCAGCACTGAGGAGCTCCATCTTTCCCTCAAGGAAATGCCCCACTATGGTGTGTGATGCTGTGCCCGAGATTGATGTGCCAGGGAAAGGGCTGGTGCAGAGGGAGGACCAAACCACCAGTAGCCAGAGGCTCAAGGCAAAGGGCTGCTGCCTTCTGCCTACGAGACAGCGAGGGGTGCATGTGTGTGTGTCCCTGCACCCAGAGGATGGTGACACAACAAAGCAAGAGCCTCGGCGAAGGAGAGCTTACACGGCCACCTGGGAGGCTGTAAATCTTGGCCTCAGCACTACAACACAGATCAGGTGGGAAATGCCTCAAAAAGTGACTTTTTCTAGCTGTGGCACAGCCTGGTCTTTGCCAGGCCATGCCAGCCTGGATGAACTGTGGGAGCAGTCAGAGGTATTCACTGCCAGCATTGCTTTCCTTTGCCCCGACCTGTGGTGGGAGACCCACCACACTAGGGTCTGTCAGCATTTGCTACCATCCTTTCCAGACCCCTTTTAAGATTAATTACTTTTAACCCCATCAGTACATTTTTCAGAGTGCAATGGTGAGGCTGCCCCAGAGCTCTGCTAAGGAAAAAGAAATGTCGGGCAAATTCCAGGGATAGTGGCTCCCCCAGATGCTCTCACCAACCACCCCCTGCTAAAGGCAGCCCAGCTCTGGCAGCACCTCTCCAACTGGGAGGAGAAGGTAAAATGAGACCAAGCTGCATTTCTTTCCCCTTGTCCACCCAGCCAACTTTTACAGTTTTTCTGCCAGGTCCTGTCCCCTGTGTCTCAGGGGAAGGAGCCGCCCCAGGAGGGGGAAGAGTGGAGGAGCCTGTCTGGCCGCCAGTCTCCATCACGCTCAGAAAAGAAGAATAAAAGAAAATTGTGCTGGATTTTTTTGTTTGGTTGTTTTGGGGTTTTTTAAATATATATGGAGGTTTTGTGGCTTTGACGCAGTTTCCTGAAAATCCTGCCTCATCCTGCCAGGGACTGAGCAAATGCACATCCCAGCCCTCGGCGGTGGGGGAGAGAGGGAGGAGAAGCTAGGGAGGGAGAGAAGAAAGCCTTTGCCAAACTGGCCTGACCAGAATGTGACACAAGAGCAGGAAATGAGTCACGCCGGCAGGGCAGCTGCTCCCAGGCATTTGCATAGAAAGAAACCCCACCAAGCAGGGAACTACATCGGCCCCCGTCCGGCTCCCCATGCTCCGGCCCTGCAGCTGCCGGACCTGCAGCCGCACTCACCAGCACCCACCAGCACCCTGAGCTCTGCCAAGGTGGGGAGCCCGGGAGCATCTTCCTTGCTCCACGGCTGGCTGGCTGTGCACCCCTGGGTTTGGCCATTCTATCTCAGAGTGGGCTGTTCCACCCTGGATTTGCTCTAACCAAAGCAGAGCTTTCCTTCATCACCCTGCCATGCAGTTCCCCTTGACTAGCCCTCAATATCCACTTTAGCCCATGCTTTAGGCTCGGGGAGGAAGGGAGAAAGCCCAGCATTTTTGCACCAAGAGGAACCCCATTTGTGTACCCATTGCACAAGGGTAAGGCTCTCCCACGGGGCCAACAAGGGCATCACCATGCCTGCATCCAGCACACCATTCCAGACCTGTTCCCAGCTTCCAGTGTCAGATGTGGGTGTCACTGGATCCCAATGCCTGGGGGACTGGGAACCTGCTTTGTGCACTGTGGGGACCAGGCTGCACACCCTGCTTCTGGTCCCTTTTTATTAATGTTGGAGGACAGGAGGTTTTTCCTGCAGATGCACCACATACACATCCCAACAGGTACTGGGCTGGGAGGATGCCACAGCAGGCAGGTGACAGTGTGTGAGGGACAAGTGTGACTCCCTGGGATGGCTGGGCACAAGTGGTGCGTGTTGGTGGTGTGCCCTGGGCTGGGTCAGCGGGTGACCACGTGGACCTCTGTGCTGTGCCCCTTCCATGGGGCTGTTTCCCTCCTCCTCCACCCCAAACAGGAACAGGGGATGGCCATAAGCAGACAGATTTAGTGTTGGAAACCAGGCTATTGCTGCCCTGCAAGTTCCTTACATCCTCAAACACAGCTTTAAAACTTAAACTTCAGTGAAAGCCTTCAGCGTATTAACCACATGGGGGAGGGTGGAGGGAGCTTTCTTCATCACACTGAGCCTCCTCACCAGGCTGACATGGAAAGGGACAGAAGTGTGATGGTTTTTCTCTGACTGGTTGAGTTACAAATGACCCAAGAAACACAGCACTTTGTATCAATTCCAGACGGTTCAAGGCTTCTGGGGAAGGTGTAGGGCTGGGTTCCAGAGCCTTCGGGAGTGTTCCCAAGAGAGGGAGGTGGCAGATAGGGATGGTGTCACTTTAACAGCCAACTGCTCTGTAAATCCCTGCAAACACCCTTCCTCAGCTCAGAAGGGTCCGAAGCCCTAAACACCAAAATGAGTTTGGTACCACAGCTCTGCAGAGCATCCAAGTTCATCCCCACTCCCAGTGTCATCATCTGTACCAGGCAACGCCACCTCAATGCCAGATGGTAGTGACAAGTGCCTGAGCATCCTGACTCTGCAGGGTGTACCTGCAGTCCAGTCAGTGCTCACTGAGGGCTCAGCAGAGATGCTGATACTTTACTGGGGAGGCTGGGGGCAGGCAGTGGTCTTTCCAGAGCAGGACTAAGCATTGCTGAGGAGAGACTGCTGGCAAAGGGGAATGATGGCCTGGCAGAGGCTGGGAAAACTGAGGCTTGGGGGAGTTTGAGGGACGTACACCAGAACTCAGCTACAAACCACCTCTGTGGCCCCTTGGTGTGGGCTGGGACACCCACACCAAGATCCTGGTGGAGGGGAGACTAAAGCACGGGCAGGCTTTCTGCAGTTGTTTCTGCTGGTGTTCATCAGCCACCCAGCACTGTCAGGAAGGGGTTTGGGAGCTGTGTAGGCAGAGAGGGCCCTGTCTACAGCCTTCCTCCAGGCAGCTCCTGCTGGTTGTGGAAGGGCTGCAATGCCCAGCCTGGCTTTGGGGCTTCCTTTGCCAAGGGAGTTTCTCTGGCATGGGCTGGGAGATGGCATCATCCAGATGTGGCTATGATGATAGCAGGGCCAGTGCCAGTCCCAGGACAGAGGGATTCACAGCCAAGAGGAGGGTGCATCTTTCATCTTGATCAGCCCCATCCCATCCACATTCCACGTTTAAGTATTGGTAAATACCAACCAGCTTCCCCAGTGCAACCACAGTGAGAGTACAGGGGGCCTGAGAAGCACTGCAGAAGAGCCCTGCACTGTCTGGGGTGGGGATGGTGGCTGTCACTGGAGGCTGTCTGGTACTGTGTGTGTTTATAAAGAAGTGAGAGTCATGAATAGTTTTGCGCTGACTTTTTGAGGAGAGGTTTGCCTCCACATGGCCTCCACCAGTCGACTGCGGTTCTGACACATCTCATGCTGCTCTGCCCAGCTCCCACTAGTCCTGGCTGCCGGATGGCTTGTAAAACCCTGGAGGAGAGGTACAGCCCATGGGCTTTGAGGCCTGGCAGAGCAATTACATGGCAAACCGCTCCCTTTTCAGGAATCAGCACTTGAGCCCCAGGAGCTCTGGAATGGGTGTGCAGAAATGGAGGGGGGCGGCCAAGGGGTGATACGGGGTGAGCCCCAGCCCTGGAGCAGAAGCCATCACTGTCTCCTTATCAGTGTCTCTTGGCAGGACCTGCCTATGCACAGGGGGTTCCTGTAAAACACAGTGTGGAAAGACCTGGATAATCCCCATACTGGGAGTGGTGTGGAATGCTCATCCCTCTTGCCCCGGGTGGTCCAGGGCACTGGGGATATAGGGTGCTATAGTAGACACTAATGGGTGGTGTCTCCAGACGTTTTGGTCAGTAGCTTTGAGGCCACAGATGGGGAATTCCTGCTAAATCCCTCCCAGGGGCAAATTACCATCAGAGACCGTCACCCAAGGGTCAGGTTTGGGCCAGATCCTGAAGCTGCTGAGTGAGCCTTTGCCCTCTTGTCACTCCACCATAAACCTGACTGTGGACCCTGAGCATTTTTTGATGTAAATACTTTGTTTTGAGCCACTGAGACTCTCACCAGTGGGAAATGGATTTACACCAGCAACATGCTTTATTCCCACTGGCCTGGCACATATGGCAGGGGTTAGATACACACTGTCCCACAAAACAGCTGCAGAAACATTTGGTGGGAGAGCTGTTAACAGAGACACCTCTGTGTCCCAATCTCCGACAGAAGGTGCTGGGGCTGCTGGTTTGGGAAAGACCGCAGGGGACTATGGCACTCCCCAGGCAGGCCTGCTAGGCCGAGGGCCTGAAGGAGAGCCACACAAGAACACACACAGACGCAGCAGGAGAGAGAGCAGGAAGAGAGAGGGCAGAGCCCTCCGACTTTATTTATATGTTTTCACACATCACCGTGGATTGGAGGTAGAAATCACCACCTCCTATAATCCACTTGGTCAAAGTATTTGTCAATCATATTTCTCCATCCGGTATACTGGAATTCGTAAACACAGATACAATTTAGGAAAACATAGATAATAGAGAGAAAACAAGTCATGGCCATGACAGAAAAAATCTCACAAGAAAACACTGAACACTGCAAAGTCAGGGCAGCAGGGGACAAACGGCTGTTGTTCCGTACAGGGAGGGAACGCACCTGAAATGGTCCTGTGCCAAGTAACAGCCCATCTAAAAGCCGGCCAAGAGGGCACAGGAGGCTCCTGAGGGCACTTATCACTGAATATTCTAAGTCAGAAGGGACCTACAAGGATTATCGGGTCCAGCTCTTGGCCTGCACAAGACATCCTCAAGAATTACACATTCTCAGTGTGCCTGAGAGTGTTGTCCAAACACTTCTTGAACTCAGGCAGGCTTGGTGGTGTGACCACTTCTTTAGGGGAGTGCACTGTTCCAGTGCCCGACCAGAACTTTTTCCTAATATTCAACTTCAACCTCCCTTGACACAACTTCAGGCCATTTCCTCGGGTCCTGTTGTTGGATGCCAGAAAGAAGAGATCAGTGCCTGCCCCTCCAGTTGTACACGAGGAAGTTGTATACAGCGATGAGGATGGTACCCAGCGCCAGCTGTGACCCATATTTGCGCTGGTTCCAGAGCAATCAGCCTTTTTACGGACTGGCACCCTGAGCAGCGCTGGGCGCGCAGGGATGCTGGTAGCCAGGCAGGGTGGCCCTGCGTCCGATGCAGTGGCCAGACGGGACATCGCAGGCTCGGCCTCCTCCGAAACAGCGGCGGAGGTCGGCGCCGGGCCCCACCGCGGCCGTGTCCCCTTTACGGCGGCGCGGCGGGGGCGGG